>BDMV01000004.1:41918195-41964584 GCA_008326285.1 Oryza officinalis
TCAAGAAGGACTTCAAATGCGAGAAAATGATTGGTTAGTTTCCTTATTTTAATTCTTACTTCTGCGATTTTTATGATTTGAAAGAAAATTGTTTACCATAATATATTGCAGGAGAAGGCACAGAAGGAATGGTTTACCGGTGCTCCTCAAGTTTTGGTTCTCAGTTCAGCTGTGCTGTTAAGGAAACGAATCAAGGAAATCTGTTGATAGTGGATCCCCTCTCTGAATCTAGGTGCCTTCTCTTGTTCTCTTATTTTAATTTATCTACTTGTAGGCTTCACTCTTTTGTGTGTGCGAGTACTTGCGAGCGCTTGCTCGTGTGAAGTAAGGTTTAAAGTTTTGTTTGATGCAATCTAGGTCTAGGGTTCGCTTTTTTGTGTGTGCAAGCAATCGAGAGCGCTTGCCTGTGTATTCTTCAAGTTATTATTATTTTTTGCTAAAAGGACACTGCTATAATTTTTTTAAAAATATTTCTGATTTGCAGTGATGTGGCTATACTCTCCTTGCTTTTAATCACAACAGTGTGATTGAGCTATACTTTGCTTGGTCCGAAGCGAAACAGCATAGAAGATCTGGTCGTGCCGTTGGTCCTGTCTTTCTCTGTATGAAACATTGTCCTAGGTATTGTTATTGAATTTACAGAAAGTTTTATTGGAGGTTAGACTACATCATAATAACATTTAAAATCCTGTCTAGGTCACTGGAGAAATATCTGGATGGAAGATTGGACTTCAACTTTGAGATTAGCGATCACATCTTCAAACAAATCATTGAAGCTTTGAGTTTCATCCATAAGCAGGACGTTGTGCACAGGGATGTTAAACCTGAAAATATGTTGATTGAAGATGACCTAACAATCAAAATTATTGACTTTGGAATTGGTGAGATATTAATTCCGGTTTTGTACTTATCATATCATATCATATCATATCATATCATATCATACCACACCAACTTAAAAAATCTGTAACTTTTCAATCGTCACATCATTAGTTTCGTCCGTAGTTTATCTCTCCGACTCGATTTCAGCGATCGTCACCTCCACACGAAACGATATTGCAAGGAACGGGCGCGTCTTTTTGTCTGTTAGCTGAAGAGTATATCATCGCTTCAAATCGCTGCCATCTGAATATGTCTTGTCCGTCTCTATATCCTTGCGCTAGAAGAACATGCTGTTACAAGTAATGCAATCAAGATCGAACACGAGACAACGATTTTTACGTGAAAAACCCTTGCGGGAAAAAACCACGGGCGCCAACCGGCGATCTTCACTATATGAGGAGAGTTTAGAAAACGCAGGAAATACAATGAGTCGTCAACACTTTCCGTGCGGCTTACAAGATGTATTTATGGGACGGACTGACTGCTGTCAAATACGGAAATAAATCCGCTAATAAACATGACCGAACCATGGGCCCTCCAGGCGTCCCCACAAGACTCACGTTACTAATTCGGATCATATTCTAACAAACTCCACCTTGAGACGAATTCCATCTTGTAGCGAATGAAGTATCATCAATCAACTCACTTCAATAATAAATAATCACCGGCGCCAAAAGTCACTAGGACTTAATTTGTAATGCCAACTAAGCTTGAGCATAGCCCAAACTTAGCTCCAGGAACTGGCTTTGTCAACATATCAGCAGGATTATCATGAGTACTTATCTTGCACACTTTAACATCACCTTCGGCAATGACACCTCGAATAAAATGATACCTCACATCAATATGCTTGGTCCTTTCGTAAAACATCTGATCCTTAGTCAGACAAATAGCACTCTGGCTATCACAATGTATAGTAGTGCAAGAAGTAACCCCGCAAAGTTCAGAGTATAAACCTCTCAACAAAATAGCTTCTTTACAAGATTCAGAAATAGCCATATACTCAGCTTCTGTAGTAGACAGAGCAACAGTGGACTGCAAACATGCTTTTCAACTAACAGCACAACCACCAATGGTGAAAACATAACCTGTGAGAGACCTCCTTTTATCCAAATCACCAGCAAAATCAGAATCAACATAACCAACAAGTCCATCTCTAGATTTCCCAAACTGCAAACAGGCATTAGAAGTACCTCGCAAATATCTGAAAATCCATTGAACAGCCCTCCAATGCTCCTTACCAGGATTAGCCATGAATCTACTGACAACACTCAATGCATGAGATAAATCAGGACGAGAACAAACCATGGCATACATAAGAGAACCAACTGCACTGGAATATGGAACTCTAGACATGTACTCAATTTCATGATCTGACTGTGGACATAAATCTGATGATAATCTAAAATGTGCAGCTAATGGAGTACTCACTGGTTTTGCATTATGCATATTGAAACGACGAAGAACCTTTTCAATATAACCTCGCTGACTGAGATATAATTTACCAGATTTTCTATCTCTAGTAATTTCCATTCCAAGAATTTTCTTAGCTGCACCTAAGTCCTTCATCTCAAATTCTTTACTTAATTGTGTCTTTAATTTAGCTATTTTTGATTTATCTTTAGCAGCAATCAGCATATCATCAACATAAAGAAGCAAATAAATAGCTGAGCCATTAACAATCTTCAAGTAAACACAGCTATCATAATCAGACCGCTTAAAGCCATGAGAGAGCATAAATGAGTCAAACCTCTTATACCATTGCCTAGGAGATTGCTTCAAACCATAAAGAGACTTCTTTAGTCTACACACAAGGTTTTCTTTTCCAGGAATAATAAAACCTTCAGGTTGGTTCATATAAATGTCTTCTTCCAACTCCCCATGTAAGAATGCAGTTTTAACATCAAGTTGCTCAAGTTCATAATTATGCATGACAACAATACTAAGCAAAGTGCGAATAGAACTATGCTTAACAACAGGGGAAAAGACATCATTATAATCAATAACTGGAATCTGGCTATAGCCTTTAGCAACTAACCTTGCTTTGTACCTTGCTGGCTCACTAGGAGAAAGACCCTCTTTTCTTTTATAAATCCATTTGCAACGGACAGGCTTTTTATTCTTGGGCAACTTCACTAAATCCCATGTACCATTCTTTTCAAGTGACTCCATCTCATCTTGCATAGCGGTCATCCAATTGTTGCGATCAAAAGAAGTAATAGCCTCAGAATAATTAGAAGGTTCTGAATTACCTTCAATCTCTTCTGCAACACTCATAGCATAAGCAACATTGCATTCTTCAATATACCTTTTAACAGGCTTTGGCTGCCTTCTAGGCCTATTAGCAGCAATAGAATGTTGTGGAGACTGCACAACTGGAAAAGAATGCTCAACAGCAGAAGAATCATCAACAATTGGAGAAATTTCAGCAATAGGTGCATCTTGCTCAGCAACATTATCAATATCTGGTGAATCAATTAAGTGCTCCACCTGCACACTTATTTTCTCTCTCTCAATAGGAGCATCAACAGAAGGATTATCAACAAACATAACAGTCTCATTAAAGATAACATTCCTGCTAAGCATAACCTTCTGAGTCTGGGGATTCCACAATTTATAACCTTTAACACCAGATTGATAACCAATAAAAATGCATTTAACAGCTCTAGGCTCCAATTTACCATTATCAACATGAGCATAAGCAGTACAACCAAAAACTCTCAATTGTGAATAATCAGCTGGAGAACCAGACCATACCTCAATTGGAGTTTTCTTATCAAGAGGAATAGAGGGTGAACGATTAATAAGATAGCAAGCAGTGAAAGCAGCTTCAGCCCAAAAGCGCCTATTCAAACCAGCATTAGACAACATGCAACGGGCCCTGGAGATGATAGTTCTGTTCATACGCTCAGCTACACCATTCTGTTGAGGCGTATAAGGAATAGTGTAGTGTCTAACAATGCCTTGAGACTTGCAATATGCATTAAATTCATTAGAACAGAATTCCATCCCATTATCAGTGCGAAGCTTTTTAACCTTCTTCTCAGTTTGATTTTCAATCATAATCTTCCACTCTTTAAATGCTGAAAATGCTTATGATTTATGCTTCAAGAAATAAGGCCATACCTTACGAGAATAATCATCAATGATTGTCAACATATAACGAGAACCACCAAAAGAATGCTTGCGAGATGGTCCCCATAAATCAGAATGCACATAATCAAGAATACCTTTACTTTTATGAGTAGAGATATTAAATGACACCCTCTTGTGTTTGCCAAACACACAATGCTCACAAAACTTTAACTTACTGATGCTATGTTCATCAAGAAGTCCTCTCTTGCACAATTCATGCAAGCCTTGTTCACTCATATGTCCAAGACGCTTATGCCAAAGATCAGTAGCATCAGAATTAGAGGATGAATTGGAAATTACAGCGGCATCACCTGTAATTGTAGTACCACGAAGACGGTACAAATTGGGAGATTTCAATTCACCTTTCATCACAATAAGAGAACCTTTAGACACCTTTAAAACTCCATTTGCACCGGAGTACTGGTACCTTTTAGCATCAAGAGTACTGAGAGAAATAAGATTCTTGCTCATGCTAGGAATATGCCTCACGTCAGCCAATGTTCTGACAATGCCATCATGCATCTTAATCTGAATAGATCCTTTACCAACAATTTTAAGTGGACTATTATCACCCAATCTAACAGAACCTCCACCTTGGAGAGAATCATAGGTGACAAACCAATCTCTTTTAGAGCATATATGAAATGAAGCAGCGGAATCAAGAATCCATTCATCATCACTATTAGCACATCCAGCAAAAGCAACAAGCGAATCACCATCGGAATAATCTGCCTTAGAGGCAACAGAAGCATTACCTTCATCATTGGGTTTACCTTTCTCTCTATATGTGCCAGTTCTCTTCTCTTTATTCTTCAATTTCAAACAATCCTCAATAAAATGATTATTCTTCTTGCAATACTTGCAGAATTTTTCATCTCTACCTCGAGACTTCGATCGGCCTTTGTAACGATTAGAACTTTTGCCTCTATTGCCATTGTTTGATTTATTTTCTGTCCTCCCACGAACAGACAACGTTTCTCCTTTGGAAGCAGAACCTTCAGAAGACACCATCAATTTCATCTTTTCCTTAGCATGCAACGCCTCACAAACCTCATCAAGAGTTAGTGTATCATGACTATATAATAATGTATCTCTGAAGTTTGAAAAAGAACTAGGCAAAGAGCCCAAAAGAATTAGACCCAAATCCTCATCATCATATTCTACCTCCATAGCCTGTAGGTCAGAAACGATCTCCTTGAAGACCGTCAGATGGTTAATAACAGAACCACCCTCTTGCAACTTGTGCGAATATAACTTCATCTTCATGTGCATCTTGCTTGTCAAATCTTTAGACATGCAAATTGACTCCAATTTGAGCCATAGAGCAGCTGCAGTTTTCTCCTGCAGACAATCTTGCAAAATATTATTTGAAAGATGAAGCTGAATTTGGGTCAAGGCCTTACGATCTTTCCTTTTCTCATCATCGGTCCAAGATTTGGAATCTTTGTTACCAAATTTATCAAGAGCATCATCAACATCAGCCTGCGTAAGAATTGCTCGCATCTTGACTTGCCATAGAGCGAACCTCGTATCACGATCCAGTTGAGGAATATCATATTTCACTGAAGACATGGTGAATCAATAATAGCAATAACTAGAAGAATAATAATCTGCAGAAATATAGGTGTAACCCTAGCAGAACCTGCAGCCTGGTACACCTGATGTGTACGAATAGCAAAAAATAGTTGCAAAAGAAATCCTCTGGTACTCTTTCTGTGTGCACGTAGCAAAAAAAAATCACCAATTTTACTTTCACCTCACACGAACGGGAAACAGCCTTGGCTTCGATCCGCGTGAACACAGCAAGCTGAACTTGTAGAGCGGCAGCAGATGGATTGGTCTCCTCTTGATAGGACAGCAGCGGCGGCGTTAATTACCACCGCCCAAGACGACAGATCGGCAGCAGCACAGCGGAAAATTTCTCCACGATGACGAACACAGCACTTTGAAACTCAGCGACGACAACCAAGAAACTAGCAACTTTTATAGATGCAGGTCAATACGCCGACTTCGAAACGAACTTGGCCGGCGGACGGAAATCGCGTGGACCTGTTTTGCACTGACAACCACGCGACGGAACTTGGCGGCGGCGCACAAACAGGATTGAAACCCTAATTTTTTTTTAATCTTGTGTCTTGCTCTGATACCACTTGTTACAAGTAATGCAATCAAGATCGAACGCGAGACAACGATTTTTACGTGGAAAACCCTTGCGGGAAAAAACCACGGGCGCCAACCGGCGATCTTCACTATATGAGGAGAGTTTAGAAAACGCAGGAAATACAATGAGTCGTCAACACTTTCCGTGCGGCTTACAAGATGTATTTATGGGACGGACTGACTGCTGTCAAATACGGAAACAAATCCGCTAATAAACATGACTGAACCATGGGCCCTCCAGGCGTCCCCACAAGACTCACGTTACTAATTCGAATCATATTCCAACACATGCGCATCCCACTCCCACGTAAACAAATCGCGTAGCCCGCCGGGACTTGACGTTGTGCGCGTGGCGAGTGTCACAGCGGAGGCCGGGCGCCAAATTAAACGCAGTCGAGAAGAAACGCAACGCACTAAGCACAGGCAGGTCAGCAGTTGAGGACGAGGGGATCAAACATCGAGCGACAGGTTGACGGGGATGTCGGATGCCGATGACGCTGATCCTGATGGCGGCAGGCGACGTTGTCGAGGTTGACGAGATTCCCGAGCAGCGGGCAGCACGCCAGCACTATTGGCTTGCCGGCACGTTGATGTTCAGCTTCAGTAGCACCAGCACGTCAGTGCACACCTTAGGTCGCCAACACGTTCATCGGGCACGCCGCATGATGAAGACGGTGATGTTCAGGGTCAGGAAGATCGCGAGGAAACCCGTCGAGGATTTGGAGGCCATTTTTGCTGTACGTAGCTTGTGTAGCTTATCGTTGAATGATCACAAAAGCTTCTCTTGTTCTTTTGTTGAGATGGCGCGCGTGAGTATTTACGCGTATCGATGCATGGTGGTGTGAGATTTTTTTTTTCTGCAAGCTCAATCGGTTGGTACATGTATGTACACAACAAAATTATTGTAGGAGTCGATAGATAAATCGAACTATATACTGGTCTCTGCCTCACTATTTATTTTCTATGATTAACATACCTTCAGCATACGAAATCAAGCGAGCCTTTATATTTGTTGTCTTTGTCCAGGTTACCTTGCAGTAATTTTGTAAGTGTTGAGTTTTCTTTCGCATGGATGTTGCTTATTATTGCTGAATTAATGTTTGGCTCCTTTTACCTAATGGGTATTCCTTTATCTGAAGATAGAAAGTATATGACAAATTGGCGAGGTAACCTATTGAATTTGAATATATGAGTAACTTGGATGAGTTCAACTCCATATGTTGATGGTTTTTGTTTGATACAGAATCCGTTTCGCCACCAGATAAATATTAAGTAGAGTTATATTGAAACTGTAACCAATTAACCAATTAAGAGAAGTAAGCAATCACATGTTTTTAGAGTTTGAAGAATACTATTTGAAATGCATTAGATCTCTCCGCAGGCTAACATCATAATTCATCACGTCCAAATACTACACATGCAAGCTGACATGATCTCAAATATATATTGATCTACTCTCACTAATACCAAATATGAAGTCTGTATGTACCATTAAAATTGTTTCCATCCATTATAACGCACGAGCAATTTACTAGTATATTAATAATATGCATTTTGGTAGTAAGAATTCAACCTCTACTCTTAAGTTGAGAATATAATGATAAAATAATTCTCCTAAAGTTAAGTGTCATCCTCTTTTTAACTCTGAGTCAAGAATTATGTTATCTCTGTTGTCATAGTGAAGTATTTATTATGCCTTTCCCTTTTCAGCTAAAGTGAAGCAACACTCACATGAACTTGGCTTTGCTGCTGGAGTATATGGAAGTTTGCCTTACAGTGCACCTGAAATTATCAACTGCCATAAACTCCACGATGAAAAGGTTAGTCACGACATTGAAATAATGAAATGTTAAATAAGCAAGATAATTAGATCTATATATTTCAACATTTCTTCAAAAAAATATCTTCTATATCATTTTGTTCTTTGCCATTTAGGTTGACATGTTCTCGGCTGGTATGATTTACTGTGAGTTGTTCATAACTTCTCTGAAAAAGCGGAAGGAGAAGTTGAGCCGTTTTAGCAAACTCATGAGGCAGGGAATGAAGGAAAGCGATGAGTTAATGATGGACTTTGATTTGGATGGTGTGCTAAATGGGACAAATTTTCTTGATGGCTGGAGAGGTGACATTACTGTATCAAAGATGTTGACTAGGCCAGATAGTACCAAACGCCCGTCTGCTGCAGAAATAATGGTTCTTGAATGATACATGAATCATGGTTATAGGCTGAATCATGGATGATACATGATGCATCTTATTTACTTGCTTCTTGAATGTTCTTTGCAGGACTCTTTCCACATTTCAAGTTGTGAAGATGATGAGGATTAGTGAGCTGTTAACTTGTAAATATCTTGCAGGTAACACATGCAACTATATATATAACAACACATTTTTCCTGGTTGTTTTTGTTGTCCAATTGGAACTCTCTTGGTAATATTTGAGGAAACTTCTCCCAATTAGTATTTAATCGACCTGCACCATTATTCATTGTTGACTTGGCTCCTGGGTAATGTTTGAAGGAGTTGTGAGATATGCCGAGTGATTTCTATCCAGGATCAATAATAAGCAACAACCAAACAGAAAGTGTCAGTAACATTTAATGATCAAACCCATTCATATGCTTTGATCTCTTACAAAGGATAGCCTCATACAAAGGAAACATGACACACATGCTTCTGCTTAGGTAGGCATCAATAGTTCAAATTCTAGATTATCTCATAACTTTGTTTTGTGCACTATATTACGTACGTCATTATTTCTTAAAACTGTTTTGCTGTGGAAATCTCACTTCCAACAATAAATTATGTTCACGAAGCTTACTTTGAAGTGGCAAGACCTTGATAGCATGAGAAGAATCTGAAATAGGATTATGAACTATGGGTCCACTTAATCATGTTTTTACCTAGGTGTCGTCACTTAGGTGGTGTTTGAAAGTCCTGAAGATAAAAGATAAAGACGAAGATTAAGTGTTTCACGTAAAACGAGGTGACATTAACGTGTGATTAATTAAGTTTTTATTATTACAAACTTGAAAAATGGATTTATCTGATATTTTAGAACAACTTTCATATAAAATTTTTTTTTTACGAAACATACCGTTTAGCAGTTTGAAAAGCGTGTCACGGATAATTATCTGGGTTTGTAGTCCAAGAGTGCTATGATTTATGCAGCGTCTTTTCCGGCAATCAACAAGCAAGTAGCTGGCTTCTTTTGCTTCCTTTCTAGTGCATTGTAGCTATACGGTTTCTGATTTAGTATGGGTACCGTTGAGCATCAGCACCTAGTACACATGTTTTTTTCTCCTACTAAGTCTGTTACCAATTCTAATGTAATTCTTTCTTTTTCTTGGGTGAAGAAGTGAATTTAAGGACTGTACAGGATAGATATGACAATCGGTGAATTTCTGAGGGAAGAGTGATAAGAAAGGAGGAGCAACAGTTTATACTTGAGTAGATATACTATTACAGACAGACGATAGAATCAAGATCGTATAAACCTACGAACCAACCGTACATATATCGAGTTGATATACTTGAATAGTTGAATAGCTGAATAGCTAGCTGTACATGTCCGTTGCCGTCTTACTTGCAGCATGCATTGTTTTGGTGCGGATGCAATCTGGTTTTGCGTATCTGGATTATTGGAAAAAAAATGTTTGGAATCTTGTGATCGGTTTGCATGTAGAATCTCTTGGTTTATGTTTTCTCAGCGACAAATATGCGTGCCCTGCAATACTGATGTTGGATGATGGCCTCTGTAATGCAGTATGCGTGGGTAGGGCCGATCGACCGACTCATAACAGATCAGTCAGCGTAGCCCAGTAACCGACAGTATGTGGTCGTAGTCTCCACCACCCACCTCCTGCACTGATGCACAGCACATCATTATCTTATGGAATAAGTTCAATTTTTTAGATAATAAAATATATAATCTCGACCTTTGCACAAAAAACTACAACTAATTATTACACAAATTCATTCATAAGAACGAATACATCAAAGTGTCCACCAAAAACATTCTGAATTAAAGAAAGACTAATGCAAACTAATGAGCACCAACACAAGATAAAGAACCAATAATTATTGAATCCTATTTGTAAATTTTCATCCAAAGTTGACGAAAAGCTGTATGACCGTTGACTTAAGTATATGACATGTATCATTTATTAGCTTGATGTCATCATCACACTGTTGCAGTTGAGCCCAACACCGGAGCCAGTACGTCGCTCTGAAAAGTACCTGCATATAAGATTTTGATGGTGTTTTGTCAAAAACCATATCATTCTTCCTAAACCAAAAAGCCCAGCATATAGCAGATGCTCTTACAAGAATCAGTTTCTTGGTTTTTTATCAATACCCACAAGTCAATTTTCAAAAATATGAGATATACTATGTGCAGGGTATAAGCCAAAAGAAATATGTATCGCTCTTCAGAGAAATCTGGAAAAATGACTCCAAAAATAAATGATAGATTGTCTCATTTTTCATGCAAAAACATCTCATGCTACCATTCTAATTCCTCCTAGCTAAGTTATCTTTTGTTAACACTACCCTTTAAGCAGATATCACATAAAGATCTTGATTTTAAGAGGCATCTTGAGTTTCCAGATGATCTTATTCCTCTCAATATAACCATTGTTAATTAAAGCCAAGTACATAGATCGAACCGAGAATTGACCACTTTGATGAAAGTTTCATCTAAAAATGTCATCTTCTTCTGTCAAATGAATATGCGCAATTGAAGCACACAGGTGTGCCAATTGACTAGATTTTGGCCAATTAATGCTCTCCTAAAAGAGACATTAAGTAGAACAGAGTTCATAACATTTGCAATAGATGAATTCCTCCTTCGAAGTATCTGTCTTTAAAGGAAGTATTTCCTATCCACTTATCCTTCCAGAATCTAACTTGTTCACCATTATTCACTGTCTAGGAACCCATATTTAAGAATTTGCTCTTAACTTTCATGAGACCCGATCAAAAATGGGAATCCTCTTATTTTCTCTTAACTTGACTTATGGATTGATTACAGAGGTATTTTCTTTTCAAAAGTTCTTGCCAAACTCATTGTTCATTTATTAACTTAAACAACCATTTACTCAATAAACATTGGTTCTGTATTTCTAAATTATGAACTCCAAGACCGCCCTGATCTTTTGGCTGGTATATAATATCCCATCTTGCTAATCTATATTTCTTCTTATGATCATCTACTTGTCAAAAGAATCGTGATCTATAATAATCAAATTTTTAACGAACCCCTTTAGGAATCTTAAAGAAAGATATCATAAACATGGCCAGGCTTGAAAGCACAGAATTAATCAAGACCAATCTCTCCCTATGGACAAATGTTTACCTTTCCAACTACTAAGTTTCTTTTCAATTCTTTGTTCAATTATTTTCCAGTCTTTGTTGCTAAGCTTTCTAAAATACATAGGAATACCCAGATATCTGATAGGATAATTTCCCAGTTTGCACCCAAAAATATTAGAATATTGTTCGTGACAATCTTGCGCCTGACCAAAGCAAAATAATTCACTTTTGTGAAAATTTATCTTTAAGCCAGAAAGCTTTTCAAAAGCTGTCAGTATCAATTTTATATTCTTTGTTTTTTCTAAGTTGTGCTCTAGGAAAATAAGGGTTTCGTCTGCATATTGTAAAATGGATAAACCATCATCCACCAGATGTGGAACAATCCCACTAATTTGGCCATCATTCTTTTCTCTCTTTATTAATATAGCCAACATATCAGCAATTATATTAAAAAGAATTGGGGATAAAGGATCTCCTTGCCTTAAACCCTTGTATGTTTGAAAATTAGATCTCACTTCGTCATTTACTTTTATACCAACATGTCCACCTTGGATAAAAGAGGCTATCCATTCACACCACTTCTGTGAAAAATCTTTCATCCTTAATGTTTGCTGTACAAAAGACCATTTTACTTTATCATATGCTTTCTCAAAATCAATTTTAAAAATAACCCCACTATTCTTTTTCCTATGCATTTTATGTATTGTTTCATGTAAAATAACAACTCCTTCCATGATATTTCTCCCAGGTATAAAAGCTGTTTGGGTTGGGCTAATTACTTTTTGAGCAACCCCAGTGATCCTATTTGTTGCAATTTTGGTAAAAATTTTAAAATTGACATTAAGTAAGAATATAGGCCTATATTGTTGAATCTTAATGGCCTCCTTGCACTTAGGTAGTAAAATAATAGTACCAAAATCAAGAGAATATAGATGCAAATTTCCACTATAGAAGTCTTTAAACAAATCCACCAAATCCGGTTTAATGACATTCCAGAACACTCGGTAAAACTCGGCTGGGAATCCATTTGGACCCGAGGTTTTATTATGCTCCCTTTGGAAAATTGCATCTCTAATCTCTATCTCAGTAAATTTTTGCATTAAAGCATCATTTTCCAATTGAGACACATGAGGAATATCACTTGGTTGACTCTCATCTAATGTTAAAGAAGAATTATCAGGTGGGCTAAATAAACCTTTGTAGTAAGTAATGATATGCGATTTTAAATTCACATCACTACTTATTATTTGGTCACCATCCTGTAATTGGTAAATTTTTCTATGTTTACCATTTGCTACCAAGTGATAATATTTGGTGTTTGAGTCCCCTTCCAAAATATCTTTAGTTTTAGCTCGCTGATACCATTTAATTTTCTCTCCTCTTAACAAACAGGCTAGTCTATTCCTCAAATATTGTCTAGTATCAAGTTCTTGCTAAGTCAATAAAATTGTTTCAGCCTTTTTATCAAGAATGTCAAGATTATCTAACAACGCCTTCTTCTCTTTTTTATAAACACCACTAGTTTGTTTAGCCCATCCTCTTAGATGTTGTCTTAATTTACGGATCTTGGCCTGCCAACGTTCTAAAGGTGTATTCCCTTCCTCTACATTAGACCAAATTTCCTTAACCATGTCCACGAAGCCATCTCGTAGCAGCCAACCTAACTCAAACTTAAAAGTTTGTTGGCTATCACACATAGATGAGGAGTTCGTGTTCAATAATAAAGGAGTATGATATGATATATCTTTATTTAGAGCAAACACCGAGGATAGTGAAAAGTTTTGTTCTCACTCCGTCGACATTAAGACTCTTATCTAATTTCTCATACATTGGTATTGCTAAGTTATTTGCCCAAGTAAAGTTCCTTTCAGACATTGAAAGCTCTCTGAGACTAAAACCATCTATAATTGCATTAAAAAGAAAAGGCCATCTATCATTGTAGTTGTCATTATTGTTTTCAGCAGGGCTACGCAAAATATTAAAATCACCACCAATAATAATTGGTAAGATTTCATGACTGCACATATGGACTAATTCAGTTAAGAATTGTTCTTTAAACTCATTTTGCGTCGGCCCATAAACCAAGACTAAAGCCCATTTAAACTTATCTAACTTGTTACAAAGATGAAATTTGATATAAAAATCGCCTTCATCAATTAAACCAATATCAAAAGTTTGTAAGTTGATTCCTAGTAACAGACCACCAAATCTCCCCTTAGGAGGTTTACAATGCCACAAAAAATTCTTTCCAGCACAAAGATTTTTAAGGGCAGCCGGTGTAAATTCTCTCCTAACGGTCTCTGATAAGGCAATAAAATCCAATTGTTTTTCTTTGCTGAGATCAGAAATGAACTTATGTTTTTTTGGGTCTTTGAACCCATCACTATTCCAGAAGACCCCTTTCATTTTAAACTATTCTTATAAGGTTTTTTACCCCTTACTCTCTTACCATTTTTTCTTTTTTTAAGAAAAGATATGACGAAATCATAAGTGGTTTGAAGATTAAAATCATAATCACCACCCATATCCATTACCTCCTCCATAATTTCACAACATAATTTTTCCAGAATTGTATTATCCTCTAATTGATCTTCAATCAATTCATTTTCAATACTAACACTAGAATTATGGTTTTCTTTCAAATCTACATATTCCATCATTCTAGATTTTTCTAAGTTCCTTATATCCGTAATAGCATTATCAAAATTGCCATCTTTACTTGCAGCAATAAAACCAAGATTATTAAGGGAGGTTAAAATTGCATTGTCAAAAAATTGTAAAAAAGATTCATTCACTTGGAGGTTACCTCTGACATTCTGATTTTTCAGGTTCCTTTCAGCCTTTATCTTTTCTGCCCTTTGTAGTGTGTGCTGGTCGCTATCACTTGCCCTTATCTTGCTTTGTCTAGTTGGGGTTTGTATAGCCTTTGGAACAACAGCTAGCTTCACAGCTAGACTGTCCTAAGACTGAGTAGACTCTAGCACAGTTGTATCCTCCACTAATCCATCATACTCCTCATCAGATGTTGTTAAACCTTTTAAATCAAGCAACAACATTACCTGGGTGGATGGAGCAGAAGAAGTCCCTTTCTCTGATATGGATCCACTGTACTGTGCACTAGTGTCCATTAGAGAACCTTCCTTTAGGTTGGCTGCATCCGAACCCTTACCCTTGCCCTGTACATCTCTCCCATCTTCCTTTTTTTTTCATCCTCCCTATCACCACCATTATCCATGTCCATAGGTTTAGGCTCTTCAGGCCCATTCTCAGGTTCAACTCTAAATGACAGCTCATACAGATAGTCTTCAATAACCACATCAACCACATCAGGAATTAGAGATGGATCTAAGACCAAAACTTATAAACGAGATATGTCATACCTTCTAGTGAAATTCATGTCAACCATTTTAGTAATGCCTAAAATGGAACCAACAACCCATATAATTAAAAACTTCCTTAACTCAGAAGGCAAACCTTTGCATTGAACCCAGACCTTTGGTATTACATACTTAACTTCATTACTAACACCCCTTTCAGATATCTTCATTTTAGCCTCTCCTACCTTGGTGTGCACAGTACCCCATTCCACCATGCGTTTCAATTCAGCAGCTGAAGGAAAAACAGAACGAAAAGAGTTGTCACCATTATGTTCAACCTCCCACTTCCATTTACCTGGGATTAACCTTTCCAATTCAGATATCACATTCTGCACCGATATTTTGCCTCTAGTCACTTTAACCAATGTTGCCTTAGGCTCATGCTTTATTTTCTGGCTAGCTGTGAGGGGGTTGTGGAAAAAACCAAGACCATCCATTGCATATCCACACAATTTAGCTGAAGGTTTGTTGTTTGATCTGAAAATCAGACACCGAGAACCCACATGATCCTCACTTTCATAGATCTCACAATAAAACTTTGATGTGCATTCATGTAGTGCATGGCCCTTCGTATAACATCTATAGCAATAAGGAATTTTTGTTGTACCTTTGTTGCCAGAGAGTGAGGTGTGTTGACTTTTCACCTTCGATTTGCCGCTATACTTGTCCACTGGAATCACATCTCCTGTTGCACCCTCATGCTGCCCGGACTGAGTAGATGAGCTAGGTGCAGCCACAGACATCACTCCGGTTGTCCCTGATGGTCCAACCGGTGTCACCGTAGCCGGCACCATAGTAGGCTCTGAAGCCAAGCTGAAAGGTTGATGTGCAGCTGGCGTAGATGCATTACCAGTACCAAATGAGAAAGCTGCCGATATGATGCCAACACCAAAGGTAGTAGCCGGCGCTATTCCCATGCCGAAGGGAGAAGCTTGCTGGCCAAAACTCAACCCAGGTGCATTCGCATATGATGGGGAAAAGACGGTCCGACCTGCTGTCCAAAACCGCTGCCGGAGTTCCAATTGCCGCCATGAGAACCATTGCTAGGCCGCCAACTGCCGTTGTTATGTGAGCCATGCCAACCCCTTCCTCCTTGCCCATGGCGCCCGCTGAAGTTCCTAGCACCAAACCTTCCTCTGCCAAACCGGTTTCCGCCACCTTGAGAACCACCCTCGCCATAGCCCGGATGGAATGCTCCTCGAGCAGCGAAGTTTCCTTGGCCACCGAAGTTCCCTTGACCTCCACTTCCTTGAACCTGGCGCTGATTATTTCTCTCCATCGACCGATGAGCAACAGCAATGTACGAAGGTGGCGGCTCAGAAGAAACCCTAACCTTGCGTCGCATCGTCCCAGTTTTGGCGAGGAGAGAAATCAACCCGGGTATGGGCCAGAAAGGTATCCTGGGCTTTAGTAGCTTTTTTTGGAAAATAGGTTCAAAATTCGTAATGTGTGAATCCCCCAAAAGTCATGGAAAGGCATCCAACTCAGATCGAGAAGCCGAAATCACCGCTGGAGGAGACCGAGGTGTCGCCGAAATGGAAGAACCCACTAGAGATCGCTTGTTGCTTTTAATTGTTGAAGGAAAAACAACATTTACCTTTCCCTGCAAATTCGACGAGATAGCGCCATCTAGGGTTCATGGTGGAGAGTGTCTCGGAGTAGGAAGAGGGCTGTTCCATGGCGGCGGCTTCGATCGCTGCAAAAAAGTGTGGTCATCTTCCTGAAAGACCTGCAACACAGAAAAATGAGACCCAGACGACACTCCGAAATTAGACGTCTATTTAATACTTGCTGGTGTCTCATGAAGCGCCTTCGGCCGGACAACTGAAGCCGTCGCTAGCTCCACCATCGTTGCCAACTTGTGATGGGCTTGGGCATCTTGAGCCTTCCTTGATTTTGGCGAGGAACCGAATGGCGTCGAAGGACTTGATAGAGCGGTCGCCGTCCAAGCAGGAGCCAACGTGAAACGATGACGGCCATTGCCACCCTGACACCTCATGGTGTCGCCATCGCCATTTGTTGAAAAAGACAGAAAGTTGTCGGACAGCTATAGTGGCAGGATGCAACACTCAGCCGCATGCCACCAAAACCGATCACCAGCTCCAATTGCCCATTGATCAATCGTCAGACCAAGATCAGTTAGCCGTTCATTCGTCGGCGACGAGAGAAACACCTTCCTCACAGCTCCGGAAAAAACGCCTGGTGGTGCTACTCCTCACCAAATTAGATAAGCTTCTTGGAATAAATTCACTTGCCATCCCTCAACTTTACGTCGAGTTTGTTTGACATCCCTAAACCTCAATACCAGAAATCTTCACCCTTAAACTATATAAAATCGTGCAATTTAGGTCCCAGTATAGATGCTTGGTTTCGCTGATGTGGCATCCTAGTCGGCAAAAAAAAATATGGGGCTCACATGTCAGCCTCTTCTTTCTTCTCTTTTCTTCCCAAGCCAAGCCTGAGAGGGAGAAGAGGGGAGAGGCGGCCAGCGGGAGAGCGGGAAAAGAGGCGGCTGATGAGCTGGGAGGGAGGGGAGGCGGCCGGCGGGAGTGGGGGGAGAGAGACGGCCGGCGAGCTGGGAGGGAGAGGGAATCGGTCGGCGGGAGAGGAGCCTCGCCACCACCTCTGGGTCATGCTCGCCGTGGGGCTCCTCGAACTCCGGCGCGAGGAAGAGCGGGGCGGAGAGCCAGAGGCGGCGCTAGTGGGAGAAGAGCGCGGCGGTGCGCACGCCGTCTTTGGCGAGAAGGCATAGCGGGCCTCCTCAAACTCCGATGCGAGGATGAGCGGGGCGGAGAGCCGGAGGCGGCGCCAGCTGGAAGAGAGCACAACGGTGCACGCGTCGTCCTTGGCGGGGTAAGCCCTTCCCCGTCCAACTCGTGCCTCATCTCCAGGAGCCCTGTGTCGGCGAGGTTGACGGCGACGTTGCGATTCCGAGGTTCAGATCCATTCCGCACTCCGCAATTTGTGCTGACACTGTCGGCCTCGTCACCGTCGTCGGCCGAGATGCCAGATCTAGAGGAAGACGAAGGAGAGAAGGGATGGATGCAACCTCGCTGCCACCCCTCTCTTCTTCACCATCGCCGCCACCTCTCCTCCCAGCTCGCCAACTGCCTCTCTCCCCCTTCTCCGCCGGCCACCTCCTCCTCCCTCCCAGCTCACCGACCGCCTCTCCCCCNGCTCGCCGGCCGCCTCTCTCCCCCCTCTCCTGTCGGTCGCCTCCCCCTTCCTCCCAGCTCGCTGGCCGCCTCTCTCCCCCTCTCTCCTTCTTAGGCTGGGGAAGAAAAGAAAGGAACGAAGAGGCTGACTAAGTAGGCTCTACGTTTTTTAATTTTTTTGCTGACTAGGATGTCACATCAACGAAACCAAGCATCTATACTGCTACAAGACCTAAATTGCACGGCTTTGTATAGTTTAGGTGTGAAGATTTTTGGTATTGGGGTTTAGGGATGTCAAACAAACTCGACGTAAAGTTGAGGGAAGGCAAGTGAACTTATTCATTATCGTATCCTGGAAAAGTCTACTTTTTCATCGTCAACTATCGCCTGAGTCTGACTTTGCTCCCTCAACTGAACCGGATACGAGCGCTCCCTCAAGTAAAAACAATGGCTCGTTTGGTCTCCCTTAGCGGAGGGACTACGTCGCCGCTGTCGATAAGAGGAAATGCAAGGAGGCGGGGTGGGAGCGCCGCCCAAGGTGAGGCCGACCGCGCTGGTGTCGGGGCCGAGTTTGAGGATGACGTTGCTTCTCCGCAATGGGGCCATGCGGCCTCTGCTCTACCCGACAATGAGCTCCTGGCTTCCGCCACCGTTGACGAAGCCGTCCCTCCATCGCTAACTTGTCGGTGACATCTTTAGATCCCAGTCCACGTGGAGAGATGGGGAAGAGAGGAGAGAGAAAAAAGAGAGTGGTCCTTGCTACGTGGGCCCCACACTAACTTAGTCGAGTTGATCATAATTATCTTTGTCACGTTAGTTAATATCATGCGGCTCTAGGATCTAAATTAAGAGACACAATTATATCTACTAGGTGAAATCTCACGCGTTGCTGCAAAAATTTAGTGTGATAACAATAAATATAAATAATATGTAAGATAGCTACATGATATAAGCTTATATAAGTTGATGTGGTTTATGATAATTTAAATAGTATATAGAATGATGATTCAAATATAAAAGTAAGATGATGTGGTATTATGAGAGAAGAAAAGGAGTAAGATAATTTGGATCATAAATTAATCATCTAAAGGATAAAAATAATTGAGATGATATGACTTAATAAGAGAAAAAAATAAAAAAGATAATTTAAACCATAAATTAATCATTTAAGGTCTAAAAAGTGATATGGCTTAATGAGAGAAGAGAGAAATAACATTAATTAAGTGAGGATGAACTATATAGTTATATATATATTAAATTATTATGGATATATATATTAAAATATTATGTAAATTATGTGGGATGATGATTTAACATATTTGTGTTTTAAAGCTCTAAAATCATGATGTTTAAGATTTAATAATTGTTAGTGGATGATGATATGACATTTTTGCATGTTAAATTTTAGGATTTAGTAATATAAAATGCTTGCATGATGTTTAAGATTTAATAATTATTAGTGAATGATGATGTAGTATCTTCCTAGTGGATTGTACTTAATAGTAATAGTAAGATAGGATTACATTACAGTTAATTAAGGACACAATTTAGACTCAAAGTGATCTTATTCCTTAGCAATTGTGGATAGAAAATCAAACTCAAAAAAGCCCAAGAAGGAAGCAATATAGGCCGGCCGACTGGAGTCTAAAGCAGGCCGACCTAATCAATCAATTATATTGAAGGTGACCCACTGATCGGCAGCGTCCCCGCCGCCGCCGCCGCCGCCATCTGTCCCTACGCCGCCGCCGTCTGCCCCCTACACAACGGCGGAGCCGCCTTCCTATCCCTTTCCCGACGCTGTCTCCCTCTCCGTCGGTACGCCCTCTATCCTCTCCTTTTTCTTTTCTCTACGCAGATAGGTTATCGCAGATCCGAATAGGAGAGGCAGCAGGAACATGGTCTTTTCGCATTGGAAAAGAGTTTTGGGAAAAAGAAAATCAAAATCAAAATATGGCAAATCATCAATTTCATCCTTTTGGGGTTAAACCTAAACATGCGACGAATTTAGGCCCGGGCAAATACTCAAATTCCCCACTTATTATATTTTGGAGGTCAACTGTCCCAAGCCACGATGTTGATTGACGATCGATCAGGAAAATTTAGAAATCGTAATGTTTTCCTGCAAGTTGTAGTAATGACATCACATGTGAATTTGGTGTTTGTTTTATAGGGATACCAGATACCATGGAGATGGGATCTGATGAGAAATTTGCACTTCTGAGGAGCATTGCGGATGAGTGCATATACGAGGATGAGCTACGCGTATTACTGAAGAAGAAGCCTAATCCCATCTGCTTTGTTTGGTTTGAGCCAACCTCCATGATGGGCATAGAGCAGGTATAGCAACAAAAATAAGAAAGAAAAAGGTTATGTCGATCTTAGAAAATCTATATTTATACTACTATAAAGACAATAATGGTGGTGGTGGTTCTGCTATACCCACCACTACTACTGTTGCATGTTTTACAAATTAGTCCCTGATATTTCTGATGCTGTGCAATAGTTTTAATATTTGTTTGAATCAAGTGAATAACATATATTGAAATATGTATTGGGAAAACAAAGAATGTGCATTTTTACCCATAGCAAAGCATGGGCATTTTGCTAGTATGGAATAAATGCCATTCTTGAAAGATTATCTGAGGATTTTGGATTTTGAATAATATAGCTTTCCAATGCTTATCCTAAACAACAAAATATATGGAGTATGTCTTATTCTACCCAGCCTCAGACTCTTTTCCTAACTACCCATCCTCAAGACTCTTGTCCTAGCTCTGCCAATAGGACAATTCTTGGTGGAGTCAGATTTAATGCAACCCCATGAGACGAAATTTGGTATGTATATGCAAAATTAGTTGTATTGTAAAATTCAAGAATTGCAAAGTTCTGGCTTGATATATTAGCAGCAACAACAAACAAACAAGCCTTTGGTCCCAAACTGCCACCCAAACAAGTTGGGCAGGCTAGAGATGAAATTCATCAACAGGCGTATGAACCAATAAAGATCATAGAAACATAATGGTGGTACTAATATAATACCAGCAATATATTTGTAGTAGTACTAGAAGCTTGATTTCTATACCATGGTTCAGACATGTGCATCTCTAATTTTTATGTGCTCCTATGCAAATCCAATTCTCTGGTTGCATTTCAAACATTGCTCACAGATAACTAGGTCATGGTTCTGTTATCATTTTCAGGGTATTATGAAGACAATCTATGTCAACAAAATGGTTAGAGCTGGCTGTACAGTTAAAATATTGATGGCAGATGGTTTCTGCAGCGGAACCCTAGATTCACCTGTAACCTAAACAAAATACAGGCCATTATCCGCTACAATATTATGATGTGGAAAGCAATTGGCATGCACCTTGACAAAGTAGAGATTGTATGGTTTTCAGATGAATTGAATCATCACGCGGTCGATTACTGGCCACTTGCTATGGATGTTTCCAGAAAATACACCATGAAAAGAATGGCAAGGTATCTCTATTGTTCCCTTACATATTCGAGGCATTCTTTCACTTGCAAGACTTGTTCACCTTTGTCTAAAGATCTATCAGTGTTTTCTAACACAAAAGTCGCTGCGCTATTATTTTCTGCAGTTATTGTAAGTATGTGGAACCATATGGGCCAGGAATACTTCCTGCTGCCCAGATAATTTACCCTTGCATGCTGGTTTCTGCTGTATTATGCCAGAAGGTTGATTTCTTTAATAACGGTTTCATTGTTATTATTAAATGGCATAAGCACTTTTTTTGAGAGGCATGGCATTATACTTTTGTTATATTTTTGTTTGTAGTAAGAGAAATTGGGGCTTAGCAAATAGCATATGTCTTGTGTTCAATATATAGTTTGGGTCACATGTTCCTCTTTCTGCAGCCAATTCAAAAGCACCCATTGTGCCCAAGCAAGACGAGCACATGTTTCTGTGTTTAAGCTCTAGTTTAGGCCACATGTTTTTCTTTCTGCAGATTTGCATGAACTTTTCTGCTCACTGTATCCCGTATGGGGTAGTAGTTTGTTTTGACAGCAAAATTCATCTTCATCTGATTCCTACAACTTCCAATTCTATAATGTGGACCTTGCACCAAAAAACTCAAAAAACTTTTTTGGTTTTGTAGTTGCAGGCAGACATATGGCTATTCAGCATGGATCAGCGAGACATTGTCATGCTAACTAGAGATTATTGTGAAGACACAAATAGGGGAAACATACCAACTATTTTCCTGCACTGTATCCTGATTCAGCCCATCTGCGTTTTCTGTTTGTTCGTTATATGTTTTTGGTGTGTCCGGGTGTGCACTCATGCACACATGAGTATGTGTGTAGTTCAGCTTGTTTATTATAAATGAATGTGCTTGTATTCTGGTTTTTCAAACTTAGGATAGTGACATGTAATATCATACATCCTTAACTTGGCGTACAGCTACGCTACCTAATTTACTAGAAAACCCCGAATTCCAGAATAGGAGAAATCCAGGACGGACTATCTTCATGCTAGATGAGGAGGTACTTATGTAATCATGACACAACGGCAGATAATTAGATTCTTATTTCACTTCCAAGCTAAATTTGCACAAACTGTTTCAATCCAAGAGTTTTGGAGCTTGCAAATCATTGGTTATTGTGAAACTACAATAAGATCCTGTATAAATTTTAAAATATGGAGGAAGAAAGATATTGCCTCCTTAGGTTTTTCTATAATATATGCTGTCAATTTTTCACTGTCTAAATTCTCTATTCTCTCATAGCTTGTATAATAGTAAGCTAGTGCTTAAGTGTTGTTTGATAAAAAAAATGGTGCTTTTAGATTGCAGATTAATAGGAAACTGAAAACTCCTTTTCTGTTTAAGAGCCTTATCTCAAAGCGTTGTGTTTTGGTTTCACTAGTCGAATCATTCACACCTTTTAAATGTATTTTGTGGTAAATCATGATATTCATTTTGGGTCATTTTGACAGTATATTAGTGTAACCCCTTCATAGAGAGATAAGATGTTTTACACCCACTATTAATAGACAATGAGGTTTATCTTTTTTGGATAATATGTGGCTCTCCTGATCACTGTTTTCTATGAATGATGTTTTTGTTTACTGCAGGATGTTGTAGAAAGAAAAATAAGTAGTGCTTTCTGCCCTTCGAGAGTAGTAGCATGCAACCCATGTTTGGAGTATATAAAATCTGTTGTCCTTCCTTGGTTTGGGAAGTTTGAGGTCATTCAGAAGGATGGGAATGGTAGCAACAAGTACTGTTCTTTTAACTCAACTTAAATCTTCTGAAAATTGCTTCTATCTATTTCTTGTGAGACATCTATTTTGTAACTCACGTTAGCTAAAGAGTTGTGTGCTAACCAAATATAAGTACTATAAATTAATATTGTATTAAACTATTAGTGATCCTTACCTGCTGTACAGGACATATTCAAGCATGAAGGAACTTATTGTTAATTATGAAGGTGGTGATCTTGACTCTTTTGATCTCAAGTTGGCACTGGGAAAAGCAATAAATGACATATTAGAGGTAACTCTTGCTTTATTGAGGCATAAGGTTTTATAATCTGTAATGACTGTCTTTCTTTACAATCAGATGGTGGGGACAAGGACAATATGAAAAAAAAAGAAGTTAGCCCTTAAAAAAACTTAATTTACTCCTTTTTATTTACTGTTTTTATCACATGTAAAGTTCAATCAATTAATTCTTGTGATATTATTTGCATTCTTAGTGACCTTTTACTTTCCATTTCCTGTTATATATGTGCCCAATCAATTAAGTATAAATGTGCCAACCAACTTAATTATGACAATTACTTTTGGGCAGTAGTGTCATTTTGTACCACCTACCTTAATTCTTGTACTGAATCCAAATGGACTTATATTTGAAATCGAAGGGGTTTTGTTTGGGCATCGAAGTTTTCCCCCCATTTCTTTAAAATCCTTCATATTCTATTTACATTCTATTCTGTTCATAATTGTTTACCACTTGCTCTTTCTTCAAGCTTGTCAGCGAGTTTTTCCGTATCAACGAGGAAGCTCAAGCTCAAATTGTTCCCCACAGGGTACAGTTCTTAACCTATGACTATTATTTACCACAATTATGTATTCCGCTAGGACATACCTATGGTTACTTTGCTCGTGAATTGACTCATTGTATTTTAAGGTGAATTTTTCTGTATTAAATCAAGAGAAATAATTTTTTTACAGTCATGTTCAATTAATGTAATAAAATTTTGATCAAATTTGCGAAATTTATGCCAATCCACTAGTATCCATGCTAGCTAAATCTGCATGATCACCTAATGACGTCGTTTTTGTGTGATGGTGTTGCATTATCACCTAGGTCTAACAAATGTCCTAGTGTGTTCTGCTGTCCATGGAACATAGGGCTAAACTCAGGGTCCTTCCATTGGTGTTGTTAGCTCATTCTTTTTATTTTTTGTGAGGTTTGTGCTATGAAGAAATATGCAAGTGAGTTACAGGTCCCTAGTTTCATGTCCACCACAATTACAGCCTATGAACTGGAAAATGGTGATATTTTATTATAACTATTATCACATTAGAGAACACGCGCACAGACAGGAGAACAATAACTTGCTTCTACTACAATTTTCAACAACTCTACCCCAATGCATCCCTAAAAGAATAACCAATGCAGAATCTATAAAGGCACCGATAAAATCTTTCCAAAATGTGACTAGTTTCATAGAGCCGGAATTCCTGGCACTAAGATTGATTTTTCTTGAATAAATAAACAATATGTGGAAGTACTTCAATGACTCCTCTATTGTAGGATCTGAAAGGAAAATAGAGTGGTTAACCAAAGATATTCTTTCAGTGAAGAAGTGTTCTACTGATCAGGTTGTGCTATTAGGCTGTGAGATGCAGCGGCCAGGATGTTATCCCATTTGACTAAAAGGCACCGAAATTACCATTTTCACTTGCATAATAACTCCTATCATATATAGCCAAAACAACTGACCAGGCAAGTTTAATAAAAAAAATTCGTGCAGTTGATATGAGAATTACCATACAAGTTGACCAAGGTACACAAATAAATAGGGTGTTTGGTTTGTGGGTCCGGTTGCCGCTAGCATCATACTACATTAGTAACGTAAATTTAAAAATTTTATGTCCGATGTTCAATTCATTTTCAACTTTCTTTTAACTGGATGCTGCCTTTTGACTTACATTTACAGGATGAAATTGGGGCAGATATCCAGAAGATCCAAATGCAGAATGAGGAGATGTTTGGTCATGTAAGTTTACTTAGACATGTATTTAGACACCTGCGGCAGACCAATTTGAGATTTAACCAGCTAACTACCGGATGATCGTTTTTTTTTTTTGCAAGACATTTAATTTCTCATTAGTTCCTTATTTTCCAGTGATGCCACAGCTGAACGAGGAAGAAAAATAGATATGTGTTGCCGATCGAGGAGAAATCTGGGTTTCTTTAGACAAACTTGTTTATATTGCCGCTAGAGGAGGAAATGAATTTCTTGGTCTTAGACAAACTTGTTTAAATGTTTCCGTAGCTGTACCAAACATACATCGATGTGATGGAAGTTTTCAAATATATGTAAATTATTTTTTTTATAAATTATACTAGGGTGAATACGTGAGCCGTGTATATCATGTGCGCAAGATCGAGCTGGATTTTTTCTACATATATTTTTCTACATATATGCGCGTGCACGCAACCACGGCATGGTCGCATTTCCCCTCACTCCCTCAGGTAGCAGCGGCAAACCGGTAGACCAAACAAACAAGGGTGGGTTTTAAATCCATACCATTATAAATTTATAGGTTTTAAAATATGTCATTATAATACATGAAATTGAAACCATACTATTACAACTTATTACAACTTAACATGTATTTGGCATATGTCACCATTTACTCATTCACTACATTTTTCTAATTTTTAAATCAAAATGCTCTTATTTTTTTCATCCATCCCGCTGCTCACCGCCCGTCCCCGTGGTGCAACAGGACTCACCGACGAGCGCATGGGAAGGTTGTAGCTGGACACCCTGATGAGCTCGTGCAGCAGGCGGCCACGACGCTAGAAGAGCTCGTGACTAAGTTACGTGGAGCAAAATATCCTCCTCGTTTTGAATGTGTTATAGGCCGCATTCGTGGCTGTGAGTGTGTATGTCAGACGTGTGCGCGCACGAACGCACCGGCCTTCTGTATACTTTCAATTGCCGAATACGGAGGCAGCAACATGAAAGCGTAACAAGGGAATACGTTAAGTCCACACGAAAGCGGTATTCAATGTGGACGAACCAGGATAAGGTGAACTTTCCGGCGGGAAGCCAAGCCGAGCGCTCCCGCCTCTCCCACGGCCACAGCCATGGCGGCCGCCGCCGCGAAACCCAACCTTCTCCTTCCAGTCGCCGTGGCTATCCCCTCCTCTTCTAGGGTTTTTCTTCCCATCGGCATCGTGTGCAGTGCACGGTCTCCGCCGCTACGCCTCAGGACAGCCGCCGCCGCCGCCGCCGCCGCTTCCCAAGCCGTAACGTCGCCTGTCCCGGCGGAGACTCCGGAGGCGAAGCAGATGCGGGTAGAGACGGAGGCCGCCCTGGAATGGGGCGGCGTGTGCGCGCGTCTGGCCGGGTTCGCCTCCACCGCCGCGGGGCGCGCCGCCTGCGGAGAGGGGCGGGTGCCCGTCGGGCAGAGCCGGGAGGAGAGCGAGCGGCTGCTCGAACAGACGGCGGCGGCGGCGCTGCTGCCTGCTCCGCTGGATTTCGGCGGCGTGGAGGACGTGTCTGCGGCCATCGCCGCGGCGGCTGGTGGTCGGCTGCTTGCGGTGAGGGAGATATGTGGAGTCGGGCGCAGCATCCGTGCCGCACGCGGGGTGTTCGACCAAGTGAAGACGCTCTCTGAGGAGACACCAGATGGGAGGAGGTAAGGAAGTTGCTTCCTTGAACTGAATTTCGTAGCACTGAGCTAAACTGAATGCATAATTTCGAGTTAATGATTGTAACTATAAGTATATTTTTGATTCGCACTCTTGTCTTACAGCTACACTCCTCTTCTCGATATAATGCAAGACTGTGACTTCTTGACAGAACTTGTGCAAAGGATAGAATTTTGCCTTGATTCCACTCTTTCTGTGGTCCTTGATCGGGCCAGCGATAAATTAGCAACGATCCGCAAGGAGAGGAGGAAGAACATTGATATGTTAGAATCTCTGTTGAGAGATACATCCACAAAGATCTTCCAGGGTGGTGGGATTGATAGCCCTGTTGTCACTAAGCGCCGCTCTAGGATGTGTGTCGGTGTTAAAGCTTCACACAAGCATCTGGTTCCTGGTGGAATTGTTTTGAGTTCCAGTGGCTCTGGCGCAACATACTTTATGGAGCCAAGAGACGCCATCAAGCTGAATAACATGGAAGTAAAGCTCTCAGGTGATGAAAGAGCTGAAGAATTAGCAATATTGGGTCTACTTACTTCAAGAATAGCTGACTCCGAAATGAAGATCAGGCATTTGATGGGGAAAATATTGGAACTGGACCTAGCTTGTGCCAGAGGTTCATATGCTTTATGGATAAATGCTGTGAGGCCGGCCTTTACTGACAGGGATAGTAATACTCAACTTGATTCAAACAGTGAGTGTTCGGTTTTTATCGAGGGCATTCAACATCCTTTACTTCTTGAACAATCTCTTAGTATGGTAAAAGAATCAACCAAAGTAGGGAAAGGACAGCTTTCTGATGAACATCTTGTCTCTCCAATGCCTATTCCACTGGACATGCAGGTGAGAAACGATACTAGGATAGTTGTGATCTCTGGGCCCAACACTGGAGGCAAAACTGCCACTATGAAGACCTTGGGGTTGGCCTCTCTGATGTCAAAGGCCGGAATGTTCTTCCCAGCCAAAGGAACCCCTAGGCTTCCATGGTTTGATCAAGTTCTTGCAGATATCGGTGATCACCAGGTAGTCTCTGTCTTTTGAAGAGAATTTCTCTAATCAATTGGGGGACAATATACTTATTGATGCAAACTCTTTTCTGGATTGAAGTCGCTGGAGCATAGCCTCTCTACCTTCAGTGGACGCATATCACGTCTTCGCAAGATTGTACAAGTTGTGTCAAAAGATTCTCTGGTTCTTATTGATGAGGTTGGCAGTGGTACAGATCCATCAGAAGGTGTAGCCCTTTCAACAAGCATCTTGAAGTATCTTGCTAGTAGGCTTAACTTGGCCATCGTGACAACTCATTATGCTGATCTAAGTCGTCTGAAAGCTGTTGACGATCGATTCGAGAATGCTGCAATGGAGTTTTGTTTGGAAACTCTGCAACCAACATATCGGATCTTATGGGGCAGTACTGGTAATTCAAATGCATTGAGTATTGTCAAGTCCATTGGTTTTGATCAGAAGGTGCTTGCTCGTGCACAAGAATGGGTTGAGAAACTTTTGCCTGACAAACAAAAGGAACGCCAAGGTTTACTCTATGGTTCTTTGCTAGATGAAAGAAAACTACTGCAGTCTCAGGCAAATGAAGCAGCATCTGTTCTTTCAGACATTGAGAGACTGTACAATGAGGTTCATCTCTTTTACCCTGTTGATCTCTTTTCCATAGTATTTATGTAGAAGGATTCTCTTTGTGGTTTCACTTGAAATCTTACTTGATAATATTTTGATATGAAGATCCGCTCTGAAGCTGATGAACTGGATAGTCGAGTAGCAGCTTTAAGGGCAACAGAATCTGAAAAGGTGCAACAAGAGTTAAAGTTTGTGAAGTCTCAGATGGACCAAATAATCAAGAACTTTGAAGTTCAACTCAAGAATTCAGAAGTTGAACAGTACAGTTCACTAATGAGGAAAGCAGAAGCTGCCACTGCTTCATTGGCTGCTGCTCACCAGCCAACTGATTTTACCTTCAGTGATGAAGAAAATGAGAGCTCATATGTTCCTGAAATTGGAGATAAAGTGTACGTTGAGGGGCTGGGAGGAGGAAGTATGGCTAGTGTTGTTGAGACACTTGGGGAGGATGGTAGCTGTATGGTTCAGTATGGAAAAATAAAGGTCCGTGTCAAAGGAAACAAGATAAAGCTGGTCCAAAGAGGCACGAAGGACACGTCAGCTTCCTCTCCTGTAAAAGCAAAGGTGTGCTTTGCATCATCCCTATACTACTGATGATTATATATATATATTAACATTCACCATAATCTGTTTTGAATGTTAGAGATTAATTAGAGGTGATATTTTTCACAAATTGAAATTTATTTCATGAGATAAGTGCGATAGAGAAGAACCAAATAGCAATAAATGGTGTCTCACAACAGTTGTTATGATTATCATAGAATACATTAGGTCCTCCTCAAAACTTCTCAAATAAAGGTGTGTGTTGAATTGAGCAATGGATGTATGTTTAGCACTCACCAGTTGCCCAGCGTGCAGCATAGATTGTATTCTTGACTCAATAAATCTGGTCTACAGATTTCTGGCAAGTGTATCCAGCTCGTATGACTTGGGTCCCGTTCGTTTCTGTTAAAAATGTTGGATGAAAATTTTTATTTTCGTGGCATGTTTTTCAAACTGTTAAACAGTGTGTTTCATGCGAAAACATTCTATATGAAAGTTACTCTAAAATATCAAATAAATTTATTTTTCAAGTTTGTAATAATTAAAACTTAATTAATCATACGTTTCATTTTCATCTGTCGCAGTAGAAAAGAACACCACCATAGTAGGTCGACTCTGGGCTGGCATATGAGTCTTATAACTGTTAATTGAGTTGGGCTTCGTGTCACAATAGATTGATGTGTTATTTTTCTGAAATACTTTTGCTGGTAGTCGTTCTGTCGGTCTGTCCAACACGTTGCATATTAATATGGCAATTCAGGGAAACCAAGTTAGCTTCCGGCCTACAGTGTGCATTGAATCTGACTTGCTAGTATTAATGGTCTCCACTTTAGTTTGGGCAGATGCAACAGATCAATAGCAAGCTAGCTGGACAGTCAATGGTCCATGCAAGTATGCAACACTCTTGTGCATGCACCTTAATTAACTCTATTAACTCTACAATCATACTTAGGCAGCTTATGATTGGTATGGTCAACAACCTAAAATCGCTGATCGTTGACTGATGTGTTGTGTTCTTAATCTTTTGTTTTAACACAGCTAAGGCCTTATTCTGATAAGTCTTGTAATCTCATGTCAGGGACGAACACCGAAGAGATCAGCAGCAGAAGCCAACCAAGATGGCAATGTCTCCTTTGGCCCGGTTGTGCAAACATCCAAGAACACAGTTGATCTTCGGGGAATGAGAGTCGCTGAGGCATCTCATGAGCTTCAGATGGCAATTGACGGGTGCAGATCTTACCAGGTCCTGTTTGTTGTTCATGGCATGGGCACTGGAGCTGTCAAGGAGTGTGCCCTTGGTATACTCCGAAACCATCCTCGAGTAGCCAAGTTCGAAGACGAGAGCCCTCTCAACTACGGCTGCACCGTCGCCTACATCGAATAAGCACATTATACGGCCTCATCGAAAACTTATGGCACGATCGTCTTATGCACACTTGCAAGATAGCTGGATTATACAGGATGGTATGCCCACGTGAGATGAAATTTCCAAGCCGTATGGTTGCCATGTGACAACTGATTTGGACAAGGTGGCCCAGGAACTAATGGAGCTTGGAGCTGATCTGTGAGCTGATACAATGCACAATGGTGCCATTCAACATTTGCCCGAGTACGAATTCTTGCATGTGTTACCTTTGACTTCTTAATCCATGGCAGGTATATGCATAGTTTTGTACAGGTGAAAGTCACACGGTACTTGAGACAGATCTCCGTACATATAAACTACACACGCATGCAGTTCGTTCTGCGGTTGAAAAAGAGGGTTCGGTTTGTCCAGATCACGCATACTGTACTACTCTCTTTCATCCTAAAATATAATAACTTTCAGCATTTAAATTTTATTTTAAAATATAACAATTTTCTTACCTACATTTTATTCTCAACCAATCAATTATCATTTTCTTCATTCCAAAATATAATAACCTTGTATTTTCTTCGTCCTAAAATATAAAGTTTTTTGGAGGGATGAAACACATCTGAGTAATACTATATACCTTTATATTTTAGAACGAATAGAGTAACAGATTAGATATATTCTAATAATACCATAAATCTGGATATATCCAAAGTTACTATATAATGAATGGTGTATAATCTTTTACCTTTTAATTTCTCTATTTAGCTCCTCCTCATTTTATTTAATTTTACATATATTTTAATATATATAGATAGTACTAGTATTTTGATGGAATAGATCAGCTATTAGGTGAGACTCTCTTAAATGATGCTGCTGGTTGCCGGGTGCGTTGGGATCGGATAAATGGCCTTGGCAAATGTGATCAGCACTGTGTCCTACAAAATCGTTATGAAGAGCCTGGATGCATGCATATGCACATGCGCTAGCTCTCTTTTCAGCAATGGGCACAGGGATTGTATACGGTGAGTTCTCTTCCTCCTGCCAATTGCTCACTAGCCATAGCCATAGTTGCGAATGCTTTAGCTGTTTGGGTTTGGCAACCTAAAGTGACTAGGGAAGTAGTATAATACATATAACTTTTGGGTGTTAATTTGAAGATGGGTTAAGCTGCTTAGATGCTATGCTATTGAAACTTCAGGTGGTGTTTGAAAGTCCTGATAAAGATAAAGATTAAGTGTTTCACGTAAAACGAGATGACATTAACGTGTGATTAATTGAGTTTTAATTATTACAAACTTAAAAAATGAATTTATCTCATATTTTAAAACAACTTTCATATAGAAAATTTTTGTACGAAACGCACCGTTTAGCAGTTTGAAAAGCGTGCCACAAATATCTTTATCTTTTATCAGGAGTAGTAGTACATACGAACGCAGCCCATGCCCATATACATCGGTACATGCAAAGATGAACATGACATATAGTATCTCTTGGTGCCACTTGGATAAACAAAATTAATTACACTTCTATCTCAAAATATAGCAACGCAATGTTCAGATTCGTGGTACTGAGACATACGTAGTATTGAAAACAGAGGTAATAGTGCTTATTAATAACTATTACCTTTGTCTCAAATATAGCAATTTAAAATCGGATTGTAGACTTTATAGTATTATAAATGTGACATGAAATCTGGATATGTTCAGTTGTAATAAGATGTGTCTTATTCGATCTTAGTTTGCTAAAGTATATTTTAAGATAGAAAGTAAGCCGCATCGAATTTCGGCCGGATTACATAGCACAATTCATCCAGCTTTTCTGGTGTCTGGCGCCGAGGCACGCAAGCGAAACACACGAATTTGACCCAAAATCCAGTTCATTTTTCTAAAAAATTCAGACAATTCTAAAAAATTGCGCGCAACGCATCACTCTCGCCAACTGCCACGCCGGACAGTTGAAGCACGTACGCACACATGCACATATCGCAGCACATGCATCGACGCCGACCTGCTGGTCCCGCCCCTGCAGGGCCCCACCTGCCAGCCAAAGGGGGCCGTGACGTCAGCGTCTACCTGCTCATGGCCCCTCGTGCTGGTGTCAGAGACCCCCCTGTACTTGCCAAGCAGATAGGAAGAGGAAGAGGAGGAGCCCCCCTCGAATCTTCTTGCAGAAGGCCTTCTGCTACTGTGCTCATCGTAGTACAGTGCTGTATTTGTTTAGTTTAGTGGCGCCATCAGCAACAGCGAATCATGGGATGGAAAATAACAAAATGTCAGTTCTAAGCAGCAGCAGCAGCAGTAGCAGTTAGTATACATACTAGTCTATTCAAGATCCCCTTTTGGCTGGCAATTTGGACAGTTCTTTCCAGTGGCATTTTCCTCCTTCTTCTCGCTTGCAGCTGGAGCTGGTGAAGCACTAGCTCAGCTGATCGTTGCTGCTGCAGCAAAACGTCCTTTTCTTGCCTCCTCTTGATCTCCTGTGCCACAAGCTCCCAAAGAGGAACCCACAAGCTTGGAGCTTCTTTCCCCTTTCAGTTTTTCTCTTCCTCTCAAGGATTTTTGTTCTTGCATTCCCTCTTCACTCTTCATCTCCTAGCTAGCTAGCTACCTCATCTTGCCAGTTGCAAGGCTTAATATTAAGTTCTTTGATGTAACGAGGAAGGAGTGTTGTTGTTGTTGTTGTTGGCGACAAGGTGTTGCCTTCACCATTCCCTCCTCTCCCCACAAGGTCCAAAAGCCTAAACTTAGCAAAGGCGCCATAAAGTAATCTAAGCTGAAGAAAAATATTGGTGCTCCTTTCTCCTCCTCCTCCTCCAAGATCCCTATTTTTTCTTTTTCATGGTCCAGGGTTTGCTCTGCCTGATGCTAATGGCAATGTAATGTAGCGGGTAGCTGCATCCCATGCCAAGAAACTGGGGAAAAAACGGGTCTTAATCCAACCCCTGCACATTGCTGCGGTTTCTTGGTCTGTTCTTGATCCTTGAGCTCCTCTCATGGCGGCGTTTGCAATGTGGTGCCTGCATTAGAGACAGAGGCGGTTAGTGGAGAAGAATAGGAGTTGCTCATCAGGAGGAAGAAGAAGAAGAGCAAAAGGTGTCCCCTTGGTGTGCGTTTTGAGGGGAAAAAAAACAAGATGGCCGGAGGCGAGGGCGGCGGGGCTGCCGCCGTCTCTGAGGAGGGGCGGTCATTGGCGCTGACACCGACGTGGTCGGTGGCCATCGTGCTTACTCTCCTCGTCGCCGGCTCGCTGCTCATCGAGCGCTCCATTCATCGCCTCAGCTATGTGAGTACCCTGAATATTACACTGATAAATGTAGTGTCTGTTTCTGTTAATCCGTTCGTCACTTGCTTAGTGGGGCTCGCTCAATGTTATCTATGTGTGTGTGTGTGTGTGTGTGTTTTTCTGTTTGGAGAAAATAAAAAGTGTGTTGATGGTCTAATAGTAGCTTGGCCCTGTCTGGGACTCTCCCTTTTTTTTTTCTTTTGTTCATCTTTCAGAGTTTTGGAACAATAAGCAATGAAGGATAAGCTTTTCTTTTCTGTAGAAGTTCTCCTACATTATATGAAAGCCTCTCTTCTTTTCCTTTTTTTTTTGGCTCTAAAGGATGCAACTTACCCATACATCTGCTTTTTACACCCGAAATACATCCAAAGAAGTTACCTTATTTCCAATACAGATTTCGTTTGTTTACTTCTAAAATGGAAAAAAACAATCCTATGGTTTCTCAAGACGTCCCCATTGGTTTTCTTAGTCCCACATAATCAGCAAGATTTCTGAATTCCAATCAGAAAGGAAGCAAAAAAGGTGTATGGGGATTATCAGCACCAGAAAAGGATATCTACCTACATTGTATTTCTTTTGATCGATTATTCAGTCACACGTTATGTTGAAAGAGAACTCATAGTAATCTTGCACATGTTCAGTGGTTGAAGAAAACCCACCGAAATCCACTTCACAAAGCAATGGAGAAGATGAAAGAAGGTAGCCATCCGTTATTTATTTCTCTTTGCTAGCTTATCTTCTTGGACTGCTATGTAAGGTGGACTAACTATTTGCTCTGACTCGCTGTAGAAATGATGTTGCTTGGTTTCATATCTCTGCTTCTGGCAGCTACATCCAGAATTATCTCAGGTATATGCATTGATTCAAAGTACTACAACAGCAATTTCTCCCCATGCACCAGAGAAGAGGTTGAAGAATCTATAAAGATTAAGCATGCCGTATCTAGTGCACGCAAGCACCTAATTGAAGTCATTCTGCACCATTCGGCCAGGAGGAACCTTAAAGCTCGTTACCATCATAATCAAAGTTGCCCTGAGGTGCGTTTGTTAACTTTCTGACTGCTGAACTTATTGGGTTGGATGACAAATGATGTAGTTGTTTTAAATGCCTTGAATAATGCAAGAGCAGCCACAAACTTATTGGGTTGGATGACAAATGTTGTAGTTAATTTCATGCGCAGGAATACGAGTCATTTGTTTCACATGAAGGTCTGGAGCAGCTGCACCGCTTTATATTTGTCATGGCAGTAACCCATGTGACATACAGTTGCTTGACGATGCTGCTTGCTATACTCAAGGTTTTTTCTAGTTATAAATTTCCATTTCAGTTGTAGGTTACACCTTTTATAAACTTTTCTAAACGTTTGCAACTTTCGAAGGTATTAAGATGTACTGTTGATTTGCAGTGGTATATTTCTAAACTTGGGATCTTTGGATGTCACCAAAAAAATTTCCTTATACAGTAACTATTTGTAGGTTACGTGACAGATCAATGTATGAATTCCATGGATGGCTAAAAAGCTAAGGTCATTATCTGCTAGGCATCCATGAAGTTTTTGTTAGAGTTTTCTGGTTAACATTTTTCAAGCTTACTAATTTGTGCATGTCTGTACTACTAAAACACACCATGATGATGAAACAGATTTAGAATATGTAAATTTGTTGCAGACAAAACTTCTGATGTACATATACAGATGTGTTTTATTGTTTCAAGGAATAGTTGTGCGCTTGTTGTTTGGAGTATTTAAATTCTACCGTGTGAATTTTAAATTGATGTCTTTTGTAGAAAAGGTCTATGCTCAATTTTATTGCATCCTATATAATATGCATTAGTCCCTCTGTTCTATCTCTTTACAAAAATCTGGATTGTCTATGTTAATACTATATTCTAAGTTTGCTCTTAAATTTGGTTTCCTAATGTTACTATTATCTTATTTTGATATAAATTATGAAAAATGTAAACAATACTTAAATATTTGGATGGTGGCAGATCCATTCTTGGAGAAAATGGGAAGATGAAGCATTTAGGGATAACCATGAATCATTTTCTCGTAAGTGCACCTTTCTTTTTTTTTTTATTATGCTCAGATTTCATAATGAGGTATAGAATATATAGTTCAAAGTAATTGGACATAATGACATGAAATGTAGCTGAAAGCATTTAGCACTGAGGATGCTGTACAACACTTCTTACAAGAAGGAACTGATACCGAGGAAGCCAGTATTATCTTTGTAAAGACACGTTGGCTTATAATGGAAAAACATCTGACCATTTCTGTTCTCATTTACGTTTAACAGAGATTGCCTATATATCAGCTACTAGAAGGCAACCAGCACTTGGCAGATCTTATTCATTCCGCTCTTGGAGTGAAAATAATGCGATCAAGTGTGTGGTATGTTGAGGGAAATAATTGTTGTTGCTAATGTGAGGCATAAGGCTTTTCTGTATTTACAGCTTACGGTTTTTCTTATTGTGTTACCATACAGTTTTGCTTTCTCGCACAATTTGGTCAATCTGTTGTTCGAGCAGACTACCTTATTCTCCGCAAGGGTTTCATAATGGTAAGCAGTTGTTTTTCTATGGCCATGTTGAGTAGATATATTGTTTTTTTTCTCTCTTTTGAAGGGAGTAGATATATATTGTTTTCATTGTTCTTGAATATTCTTGTTCTCAAACTTCGTTGCTATATGCTGGTTTGGTGTGTGTTGAAATTTGCTAGCTGTACACTCTTGTTTGACTTAAGAATGATTGCAGACCCACAATCTTGCACCAACATATGATTTCCATGATTACATGGTACGCTCAATGGAAGAGGAGTTTGAGAAGATTGTTGGAGTGAGGTTGGTTTAATAGTACACCCTTTTGTTTTGTCTATATGCTGCTTGTTTGTGGATGTTACCTCCGTTTTAGTTTTCACATCGGAGATATATGATCAGAAAACTTACTCCTTTTATGCAGTGGACTTCTGTGGGGTTTTGTTGTTGCTTTCATGTTATTTAATATCAATGGTAAAGTTTCAACTACTTCTTTGATATTGCCACTCCTGCCTTTGTCTCATTATCCAGCGTTATACATGGTTATTTTCTTGCAGGATCCAACTTGTACTTTTGGATAGCCATTCTTCCTGTTACTGTAAGTTGTAGCTTGCTTCGCATACAATCTATAACATGTGTGATAGTATTGACCGTAATCCGGATGCCCTGCAGCTTGTTCTTCTAGTTGGCGCGAAGCTGCAATACGTCATAGCAACTTTAACAGCAGAGGGTGCAAAGATGAATGCGTACGGACCAAGGATAAAGCCACGGGATGATCTCTTTTGGTTCAAGAAACCAGAATTTCTCCTGTGGTTGATCCATTTCATTCTCTTTCAGGTACATCTGCATTGCTAGTTATTAATATTTTAAAAGGATTTAAGGGCCAGCCTGAACTTATACACGCTTTGGTTTGCTAATTGCTGCAGAACTCATTTGAGTTGGCTTCTTTCTTCTGGTTCTGGGTAATCACTTCTGTCTCAACCTGTGTTAACAGCAACATTGTTTTGGAAATTCATGTGGCATGATAAGAAGCTGTGATGTGCGAGCGAATATTCATTTGTAAAATGGTAAAGTATTAACAGAGTTGTATCATTATGCTGCAGTGGCAATTTGGTTACGATTCATGCTTCATCAAGAATCACCTGTTAGTATATTGCCGCCTTATATTGGGGTATGCAGCTTCTCAGTTTTACTTTAATTTCTCTGTATTGCATTTTTCTTCTTTTCGCCTATAAGGAAGAATGCATCCTGATGTGCCATTTCAGGTTTGCCGGGCAGTTCCTGTGCAGTTACAGCACATTGCCTGTTTATGCCCTTGTCACTCAGGTAACCCCCTGTTTATATCCCAAAAGCTTCAGATTGCATACCATGAAATTGAAACCACTCCTAAAGATTGGCCTTTCAATTAGAAAGATCAATATGTTTGAATTGCAGAGGAGGGATTATTCCTATTATCGTGAGACATACTATCTCCGTTTTCAAATATATGATGCAATATATTTTTGGACATACATTTGACCATTCGCCTTAACAAAAATTTAGTGCAAGTATCATTTATTTTGTTGTGACTTGTTTTATCAGTAAAGATATTTTAACCATGACTCAAATATTTACATATTTGCACTAACTTTTTTTTAACAAGATAAGTGGTCAAACGTATGTAAAGTCAACAGCGTCGTGTTTTTGAAAATGGAGGTAGTATATAGATGCATAGTTTCCATGTTTCTAGCTAGATTGTATTTAATTTTTTTGGACAAAAAGATTGAACAAATCACACTGTGCTGGTACGACAACAGATGGGGTCAAAGTACAAGGCTGCCCTGATCCCGCGAAGGATCAGAGAGACGATGCATGGGTGGGGGAAGGACGCGAGGAAGAGGAGGAAGAAGCACCGCGGCGACGATTCCACCATCCGCACGGAGACCAGCACCGTGTGCTCCCTCGACGACGATGACGACGACGACGAGCACGGCCAGTTCGTCGAGAGCACGCCGTCGCGGCCGTACCTGAAGATCCAGCTGCAGCCGCTCCGCAGCGGCAGCAGCGGGGGCGCAAGGCCCGGCACGCCGCGCCACCACCACCACCACCCCGGCGTCGGGCTCCCGCCGACCAACAGCGCGTCGACGCAGGGCAGCTCGCACGCCATGCTCCAGCGGCAGCCCTCGTCGCTGTCGGCGCCGTCGTCGCCGTCGCCCCGAGGCGGCGGCATGACGAGGTCGATGTCGATGCCCGGGTTCGCTTCGCTGATGCGGACACCGGGAGGCTCCGGCCCCGGCACCGGCGCCGGCACGCCGACACGCCTGAGCGACGCGCGTAACTGAAGCAAAGCACACATACACATACATAGCTGAATTGTTGCGAGATAGATGTAATTTAACTGTAGGAAGGGAGTTCGAATCGGAGGAATTTTGGAGAATTTTAGAGGATTTCAACTAAATCCTGTCAAAATCCTGTAAAATTCGTTCCAAAGGAGTCCTGAGTGTATTGGACTTTGTACATGGATCAACCAATGGTAATTGAAGCGTCATTACTGGAGAACCTTCTTCCAGCTTTCGACGACAATTAAGTGGATCATATTGCTAGATTTTGAATGCGTTGTCTGTCTAAAAGTCTACTGTACAAATCAAGATGGGGATTGAATTAAGGGTATGTCTTTTCTCTTCTTTTTTTTAAAAAAAATAGCTGAGCGGTTGATTAGCCGGATGATTTTGTGATAACTATGGGAGGATGTAAATAGATAAATTAATTATTATAAAGTCAAAATTTGAATTTAAAAAATTCATGTTTAGAAAACTTTTTTAAAAAAAACGTTGTACCATTTAGAAACTCTGAAAGCCTGTCGCATTAATCCATGATCTTTTCATTCTTTCGAAAATAAATAAATAAATAAATAACTCAAAAAAGGATAGCAAGACTAACCGTGCCAACCACCGCCCAAATCGATGCAGGCTAAACATAAACCAAACCAACGGCGAGTGCGCGCAAATTAATCGACAAGCCGCCGCGCGTTGCCAGCCATTCCACAGGGCTCGTCGTTTCCACCATCTCCCTGTTCGATCACCGGCGACGACAGAGGGGAAGACACATACACACATGCGCACGCAGCCGGCATCGTCTTCATCGTCGCCATGTAGGGCGGCGCCGAGGAAGAGCGGCGGAGCCGGAGCGCAGCTGCCGGCGAAACGCAGGTCGGTCGTGAGGAGGATGGTGGCCAAGGTGATCACCAAGCCCTGCAGGCGCGGCATGAGGGTCATCGGCGCGCCGTGCAAGAAGGGGTGGTACACCTTCCGCCGCCGTCTCGGCTACTGACTGCGCCATCGCGGCCCGCGGCGAAGGAAACGAAGACGACTATTTGATGCTCCCTCCGATTTCAAATAGCTGTCGTTGCTGACCGATATAATTTTAACTTTAACTATCAATAAACTTTGAATAATTATAATATGATGTACGAAAGTTTGATGAAGATATGGTACACTTTGTTACTTAATATTGAGTACTTTTAAGTAGTTAATATCTTCTATTTTTTGGCCTATAGCTGATAAATTGTTTTACAAGTAATTTATAGACAAATCTTTTTTATATATTATATGTTCTTAGTGATTTAAACCTATATTGTGTAAAATAAATTACGATAAGAAAAACATCACACTTATATTTCAAAATTCAAATTTTGGCAATAGCGCAAAAGTTATTTTGGCAATAGCGCAAAAGTTACTCCCTCCGTCTAAAATATAGCAATCTAATATTTAATGGGACATACCTAATGCTTTTTTATTTTTAATTTTATTTATTAAAATATTTACAAAAACAATTTTTTGTTTAAAAATTTTACAAAACTAATCGCCCAACGCCCTCGGTTTTCCTACGTGGTAGACGATCGTTGGATCTCCCCTAACGGACAGCCACAGAGTGATGAAAATTTTGCAGGCGGCCTTGCCGCCCTCCCAAAGGGCCTTTTTTTGGCGCTAGGGGGCCGCTTGCAAAAGGGTCGGGAGGGTGGCCTGGCATTTTTGCAGGTGGTCCCCTTGCTGTCCTCCTAGAGGGTGTTTTATCGTGGCCAGAGGGCTGCCTGCGAAAGGACCGCGAGGGGGTGGCATTTTTGCAGGCGGCCCCCTTGCCGCCCTCTGGGGTATAAGACCCCTTCCCCTTTTTCGATTTTTTATTATATTAACTCAAAATCTGAAAAAAAAATGAGGGAGGGGTAAGGAGGAGCAGAAGAGGAGCGGCGAAGCCCTGCCGGTTTGCTGACTCCATTGCAAGTAAATACATTCTATTGTATTGTCTTTGCAATTTCTGTACCATTTTAGTTTTATTGCCATATATTTTAGTTAGAGCACACACCATATTTGTATAATTTGAGAATTAGAGATTATAACATATTTCTAGAAATTGAGACTTAGGGCGTAGTACAAATTATACCATATATTTTAGTTAGATGGTAGATCTGGAGCACGCACACCCTATTTGTAGAATTTGAGACCTAGTACATACAACATATTTCTAGAATTTAAGACTTAGGGCGTAGTACATATTGATGAATGCGACGTTAGATCTGGTTAGTATGATATGAACTTAGTTAACCTACCTTTTTTTATCAGGCACAATGTCAAGTAAGGTCATATTTCAGTTAGTTCACGGTCAAGGCAATCTTAGATTTGGTTCAGATAGTGTTGATCTGTCAGACTTTAGCATGACATCGAAGGACATCGATAGGCCTGCTGAGAGAACCTTTCAGTCAATTTATAGTTAGTTGCTGTGAGGATTCAGAGTCGACCCAGAAATCAACACAATGTCCGTATCTGCCGTAGTGAGTCGTGCAATGGAAGGTTATTTCTGGGAACTAATGCCGATGAATAGCACTGTCACCTGGAGACGGTATGTGGAGATGGCTTTTGAACGGTCATGGCTCCTTGTTATTTTTGTGTCAGTGCATGAAAAAGATAGCAGTGTTGCAATGGAAACAAAAGATGTTGAGGGTCCAAGCCATGTGGGGGATTCTGTTGGAACATCGATGGAAAATGAAAGAAATCAAACAAAGGTGGTACAGGCCATGAGCGTGGCGGATGAGGGGGAGAGAGATAGTATAATCGTTAATGAAATGGAGAGGGAAGATTCAGATAACGAGTAAGCGAAGGGCAATGTATCGTCCGACGAGAAAGATGATGTAATGCCCGTTGATTGGATAAACGAGGACTTCTCGGGGCTTGTTATCTCTGAGGGACATCATGTACCATGGGAATAGAAGGAGAACGAGGTAATTTAGGATGCTAGGTATTCTCATAAGGAGGTTCTAAAGGAGGCGGTGAAGCATTGGGCGATCTTATTGCAAAGAGAGTTTAGGGTGGTCAAGTCAATCAATTATGTGTACGAAGTGAGGTGCATGAAGGAAGAATGTCTGTGGCGTGTTCATGCATATAAGGGTAAATGGAATGATTATTGGAAAGTTAGCATTGTGACCGAGCATCGATACCATTTACAAGGGGTGGAGAAGTATCACCGCAACATGACTTCAGCTTTTATTGCAACTGAGATGTATAGTGGTGTTGTCGGTAACAATGAGTTTGAACCAAGATCAATTATTAGTCACATTGAAGATAAATTCAAGTACACCATAAGCTATGTCAAGGCCTGGAGAGCCAAACAGAAGATTTTAGAGATGAGGTATGTCATATTTGAATCATCCTATGATAATTTGTCTCGTCTGTTAGCCACCATTGCCCAAAAGAATACTAATACTTACTTCGACATTCATATATTCCAATCATCTGATGATCCGATCAAGAGTGTGCTGCAAAGAGTTTTTTTCTCGTTGGATGCTTGTATCAACGTTTTTGTGCACTGTCGTCCTGTACTATGCATAGATGGTACTTTTTTGACCGGTAAATACAGAGGTCAGATATTGACGGCAATTGGAGCTAATGGGATAATCTGGTATTACCTATGGCTTTTGCATTTGTAGAAAGTAAGAACACTAAAAGTTGGTACTGGTTCCTAGAGAGAGTGCGCAGTGAAGTCGTGCGTATGAGGCTCGATGTTTGTCTTATACATGATCGTCATGCGGGCATGTTGCGAGCTATTGATTATTTGCAGAACGGTTGGGATGAGAAGGGACTTCCAGCTAGGTGGCCCGATCTTCGGAGTAGATGGTGCATACGTCACATGGGTGTAAATTTTCACAAGAAATTCAAGAACAAGCATCCGATGGATCTTTTCAAGAGGCTTTGTGCACAGAATCAAGAGAATAAATCCAACGAGCTGTGAAGAAGGTTGGATGAATTGACAACGAAGCAAATAAACGAGCAATCTCGCCGGGAACAAGCTGAAGGTGACGAGCCTCCAGTACTTCTAGGTCCACTACATGACGACCCACCCACAATGAGAAGGAGGTTAGCATCATCTATCTGATATTTCTCGCATTGGATTGAGAATGAACCAAAGGAGAAGTGAGCTCTCTTGTTCGACACTGATGGTTCTTAATATGGCATAATGACAACTAATTTGGCCGAGGTTTACAACTGGGTAATGCGAGGAGTGCGAGGACTCCCATTGGTTGGTATTGTTGAATTTATCCTTCATGGCACACATGCATACTTCAGGGATAGATACAAGAAAATTGGTCCCTCAATGGCAGATAACAATATAATTTTTGGGATCGTAGTGACTAAGTACATGAAAGCTAAAATAGCTAAGGCCCAGAGGCATAGAGTTGTTCCTCAAGGCACCAAAGTTTATCAGTATGAAGTAATATGTGTTGATAGGAGCAAACGTGGTATCTACCGCAAGCAAGCCATGCAGGAATGTGTCCTAAAGGCAGATGGTGAATGCAGTTGCAGCTGTATGAAGCCTAAGCTTCGGCACCTGCTTTGCTCTCACGTACTTGCCGTGGCCGATAATTGTGGCATACTCCCCGATGTGTACGTGTCACATTATTTTAGGAAAAAAGCAATCTTTCATACATGGAGTGAGGAGATATATGGGTTCGGGATCTCAAGATCTTACACAACTTTGAGGCCTCAAGTTTTTTACATTCTAGATCCATCTAAGTTAAGGGTAAAAAAGGGCTGGCGTCAGACAAGACGCATCAAAAATGACACGGACGAGTCCGAAGCAGGTGGTAGGACTCTACGTTGCAGCAAGTGTGATCAGAGCAGTCATACTTACAAGAAATGCTTCAAGGATGTTGTAGGTCCTAGCACCGCAGATGTTGGTCCATCTGGAGAGGCAACAGATGGAAGACGACCACCTGGGGAAGGAACAACAACAAGGCGAACACGTCCTAAGCATCCTCGTGCGGCTAGCGATGCGATTGTGTAATATTGTTTGTGAACCATGAACTAGTCCGATATTGTATTGCGAACAATTCGGTATTGTCTTCTAATGTTGTCGTAGTAAGTAGCCATAGCCTGTAATTTCAACGAATGTCATTGTAATCGTATTGTTTGTGAACCATGAACTAGCCTGGTATTGAATTACGAACAAGTCGGTATTGTATCCTAATGTTGTCGTAGTAAGTAGTCATAGCATGTAATTTCAATGCATGTCGTTGTAATCATATTGTTTGTGAAACTTGAACTAGTCTGGTATTGTATTCTACTGTTCGTAACTATGTTGTTGTAATCTCTATAGACTGTCTCATTACAGTTTTTTGGTTCCTTCATGCACGTATTGAAGTAATATTTATTGTTGTTCTAATCATTCTTTTGCATGCAGGTATGACGAACGATACACCTGAGCACTTCGACTGTGGCATCGATAGGAACCACCAGTCGTACCTTTCAGCAGTCTAGGGTGCACAGCTCGGCACTTCCGTCCACGCCCTTCGTGACAGTTGCTGCGTGTCGACCCGTGGCACATTCTGTGGCATGCCTTTTTCTACTTTTTGTACAAACGTTTGAATCAACTCTAATTGTCATTACTAATGTTTCGACCTTACTTTCTGCAGGTTGCGTGAGGCAGGCCTCCTACCGCTTTGTAGGCTGGTTGAGGCAGTGGCGGAAAAGAAAGACCCGGCGAAGCGGTGGGATGCAGACTGGTCCCTTCTTGCTACTCTGGTAGACCGCTGGAGGCCTGAGACACACACGTACCATCTTCCATGTAGGGAGATGGCACCAACACTGCAGGACGTGTCGTACCTTCTTGGGCTACCTCTTGCAGGAGATGCAGTTGGTCCCGTAGATGATGGTGGTGGATGGAAGGAGGATATCACGGAGCGCTTCTCGCACATGATGCGCCTTCCAGGTCTCCTGGCGCCCACTGCCCTACACCCGTACACTACCGTCAAGCCTAGCAAGGTGTGGTTGCTTCAATTCACTGTAAGTTAACTGCATGAAGGGATTTATGTTACTATGTAGCAATCTATTCATGTGTACTAACATTTGGTTAATAATTGTAGGCTGGCCAGCTCCACTCGGACACTGATAACTACTCGGTCCGACGGGCCATAGAGGCGTACCTGCTCTGGTTGTTCGATTGGGTGATGTTCACCAGCACTACAGGCCACGCCGTGGACAAGGGGTTGATGCACTACGCACAAGCCATCATGGATGCTGAGCTAGGCAGCGTGCCACAGTGGAGCTGGGGATCTGCAATGCTAGCGGCCACTTACCGTGGCCTGTGTGATGCCTGCACGAAGACCGATGCGGGATCGATCATCGTTGGCTGCCCTCTGCTCCATCAGCTCTGGGCAGCTGAGATGTAACATCCTGAATATTTTGACTTTGGAATACGGAATTAAAAATTCAGAATAACCAAAAATCTTTTTCAAAATACATTCATGTCTGAACTAACTCAATTCGATCTGTCGTTTTTCGTTTACACGTGGGCTAATAGACGAACGTCTGAGGATACGTCGGTATTTGATTTCAATTATTATTTATTCAAGGAGCTATGATTTGCATATGCCAATTATTTTTGAAAAACAAAAACCCTCGGGCATATTTACTTTATAAATAAAGCTATATACCTAAATGTATCACCATTTTGGATAAAACCCATTAAGGGATAGTTTATTAAAATTTTCTCTGTTCGAATCCTTTTTCCTCATAAATCATTTTATTCAAAATTCCCTAATTTAGTCCCTTCCTCGGAATCCTAGGACTACCGATGAGTTCGTATATCGAACGTTGATTCGGTAACGCGGTCCATCCATCCGATTAAATTCGGGGAAATCTCTAAGTCTGATCCTTGCCCATCTAAATGCCAGATTAAATCCAAGAGCTCACTTAACAGTCCAATTGTAATTCAAACTCAAAATTAAATGTCCATTTATACAGTCCCTTTACAATTTTGGAATTTAATCTCATTCAAATTCCATAAATCCAAATTCCTACAAAATTACAAAACATCCTATTCCTTTGGACTCTTTCCTGTTCGGCCCAACTCTTTTCTCCCTCCCTCTCCTTAGGCCAGCCCATCTTCCTCTAGGCCAGCCTAGTACTCTTCCCTTCCCCTGGCCCAAGGCCTGCCCAGCAAAACAAGTCTGATTGTTGTCCCTCTTCCTCAGCCAGCTCGCACGCCAGGTGTTCGACGGAATGTCTGCAAGCACCGAGCCCCACGGCTCCCCCCCTGCACCGAGCTTCCAGTCCACCGAGGCTTTCCCCCAAAACACCGGCAACACAGTGAGCAAAGTCCACACCGAACGCGTACGCCGCGTCCACGCCGTCCTGCAGCAGTCCCATCCTCGCTCTGCGATGACTCCCTGTCGACGACGACCGCCCCACAGGACCGTCGGCTCCACTCGGCCGAGCAAGCTTGTCGCTGTCCGCCGGCTGCGACGGCTATAAAAACCGCCCTATTTCGCTCACTGTCGCCATCACACCGACGAACGCGAGTCGCCCCGGCCGGCACTACCCCGGCTGAGGTTGCCGCACCGCTGCACCAACTCGCGCCAAGCAGCGTGCCCGGCCAACGCCGCGCCAGCCGCACCCATCGTCCTCGCCGCGTCGCGCCGCAGCCGCGGCCGCTGCCCGAGCCGGAGCCAGCGCCCCGCTGCCCGGCCGCGCCACCGGCCTTCTCCAGCCCGGCCGCCGCCCCGGCCTCCCAGCCGCGCCCGCGCCGCGCGCTGCCGGCCTTGCCGTGCCGCGCGCCAAGCCGCTCCAGCCGC
>BDMV01000004.1:41964684-42154080 GCA_008326285.1 Oryza officinalis
AATGTCGGCCTAGACCTATCTCCTGACCCAATATCAACTTCTTCTAACTCGTCAGCCGACATAAAACCCTGACCTAACTTGCCATCGAGATCATCTACAGCATCTTCAGTATAGAAATTGGAACCCTCCACAGCACCCTCAAAGCAACAATTGGGGTTCTCCATCTCCGATCGGCTGTATATCACAATCAGACACTTTTAGATAATCCCCTTGCCAGATTTTTCCTGATAAACAATCAACTCCATCCATCTCCCAAACAGATAAATCGGCATTAGCAACGTGTACTGACCTGTCGGCTGGAACAACCTCTATCTTGTCACCTTGCCATTGGATTAAGCTTTGATGCATGGTTGAAGGAATACAACAATTAGCATGAATCCAATCCCTTCCAAGCAGTAAGCTATATGAACCTTTCCCATCAATGACAAAGAATGTAGTAGGAACCGTTTTGCTGCCGATTGTCAATTCTACATTAAGAACTCCCTTGGCCTCTGAAGGATTGCCACCAAAATCTTTAAGAACCATGTTAGTCTTGATGAGGTCCTCCGAATTCCTTCCCAATTTCTTAAACGTCGCATACGGCATTAGATTCACTGCAGCCCCACCATCAACTAACATTTTGGATATCGGCTTGCCATTAACAAATCCTCTGACATACAATGGCTTAAGATGCCGATTCTCTGTTCCTTCGGGTTTCTCGAAAACAGCCTGTTCCGGTGACAATACCCATCTGGCACAAGATTCTTCCATGATGTCCACATTGTCTTGATTAACCCCAAACTCTGCGGGTAGCACAAACACCATGTTGACCGACGAAGAAGCAATGGCTTTTCCTTTAACTATCCTTCTTGCCTCATCGGTTTTACTCTCATCGGCTGGTATTATTTTGTTCTTAACACGCCATTCCTGTTTCGTTTTTGCTCTCTTCAGCCGATGATCGATCTCTTGTTCAACTTCCTGAAATTGTTCCCTGCTCCTCATCCTCTGAACCCTTCTCTTCTGACTTTTGGAAAAAATCCCAGAAGGACACCATTGAGCTCTTGAAGTATCTTCAGTATCCTCTTCCTGGAAATAATCTTGATGAATTGGGCCCAACCTCTGATGAACAGGCAACTTCCTTTGCATCAGCCGATCTTCTTTAAGACGAAATCGGCTAAAATTCTCATTATAGTTTCCATCGGCATTAGAACAACCTGGGCAATCTTCTATCGATGGTAACCTCATGCCTTTGTTCCAACAAAATATGAAAAATTCGCAGTTCCAATGTGAATCAAAGCCATCATCATCCTCATAATATTGGCTCTCTTGCCGATCGTATCTCTTTTGATATTTATTGATCATGCTTGTAGAGTCAAACTTATTGAACCGATTATCCCTTCTATCGGCTGTCCTACCACTTGCATGAACCATATTAACAGGAAAAGGATTACCATCAATCTTCATCGGCTTCTTGGAGTCATCAAATTTTATCCTGCCCTGTTCAATGGCTACCTGGATCTGTTGCCGAAAAACTTTGCATTCATTAGTACTATGAGACCCGGTGTTGTGCCACTTGCAGTATTTCCTCCTCCCTAATTCCTCAGCCGATGGAATCACATGACCAGCAGGCAGTTGAATTTGTTTCTCCCGAAGCAAAAGATCAAAAATTTTATCAGCCTTATTGACGTCAAAATCATATTTTTCCTCTTTCCCAGAGCTCTTGACCCATTGGCATGGAATCACCTTCTTGTTTCGTGCCCACTCGGCTGCTGCTACTTCGGGAACCTCCTCTTCCTCAGAATCGGAAACATAAGAGTTAATGAAGTTCACCTTCTTGAATGCTCTATTGGCCTCTTGAAATCTTTGTTCGTGTGCTGTTATCTTTTGGGCCAAATGAGCCAAACTGTCAAAGTCTTGAGCCGAAAACCTCTCTTTGATTGGGGTTAACAAACCTTGGAAGGCTAAATCGGCTAACTGAGAATCTGTCAATGTCAAGCTGTAACATCTGTTTCTGACTTCCCTGAATCTCTGGATATAATCTTGGACAGACTCTTCTCGTTTTTGCCTGATGCTTGTCAAGTCAGACAATTTCATCTCATGCACCCCACTGTAGAAATATTTGTGAAATTGTTTTTCCAGATCGGCCCAACTGTGAATAGAATTGTATGGTAAAGATGAAAACCACGTAAAAGCCGATCCAGACAGGGATAAAGGAAATAGCCTGACTCTTAACGCGTCCGTAGCCGATGCTTCACCACACTGAGCTAAAAATCGGCTAACATGCTCATAAGTCGATACATTATCTTGTCCTGAGAACTTTGAAAAATCTGGAACCTTGTATCGGCTTGGTAATGGCACCCTCTCAAAATACTCTGGATATGGATGCCGATACAAGTTGTCACCATCCCTTGGCTTTAATCCGAACTGTTCTCTCATTATATCAGCTATCATATCGGCCCAAGGTTTCTGCCGAGTCCCATCTTGATGCTGTGGCTGTATCGGCTCATCTTGATAATACTGCGGTTGATGATATGGCTGAGGAGACGTTCTCTGCCGATACTGCACCTGTGGTGAATGAGGTTGAAATTGATAATTAAGATTACCACTTGTGTGGGACTGAGGAATTCGCGGAGCACTAAAATCTTGTTGATTAGGAACATATTGAGTGTTGGCAGCCTGTTGCTGGAAGGTTGGCACTTGCTGTCTTGCCGGTGTATGCATGATCGGCTGAGCAACTGGCTGATTGGAATTGAACATAGTTGCAACTTGCTCAGCTGATATCTGTGGTATGTTATGCCCTACATGCTGAGGTTGTTGTCGGACCAGTACATGAGGATTGAACTCTACGTGCTTCTGTACCGATGCTGATATTTCCTGTTGACCTGTAGCCGATGTTGACGCCATCGGCTGTCCTGGGGCTACATTGGCAGGCTTTGGCTGGCTGGTCATAAGCGGCCTGTATTGCGGGAAGACCCCATCTGGTAAGAATATTGGTCCTTTGGCTTGATGTTCAGCGATAGTACCGTCAACCACAGACTTGACAATATTTGTTAAAGTGTTGACCAGCACTCCTGACTGGTTGATCAAAGCATGATGCACAGCATAGTCGATCCGATCTTGCAAATTCCTGGGCTCTTCAGGAGATTCCTCTTGCTTGACCCCTTTTTCCTTCCCAGAACTTGACTCTGGCTCTTCATTGTTGGGCAAAGTCACTTTGTATCTCTGAACCACCGTTCCTGCTCTAGTCTGGACAAAGGAATGCAAGTACTGGTTTTGGAGCTTGTTCATTATATCCTCCAGCTCTGCCTTTTGCTCCGACGTCAACTTGTCCACTGTCATTGGAATAATATTTTCTGGGTCAACGTCAGTTTTCTTGGAGTCTACCATGATGAAAATTCTTCGTGTCCCACCGGGCGTGCCAAAAGCGTGTTGATGCAAAAAACACACACTGGCCTGGGAGATCTGCTTAGCTCCAGTGCAGGTCCAAAGACTTCTTTCGGGTTCTAGGCGTGCCAATTGGTTTGATCCTGCAACCAATAAGAAACAAAGAAAGTGCAATTAAATCCACCAATGATAGCCGATCGGCTGGTTTACCGATGACATATCATTGAGCATTGAGCCGATGCAAGATGCATTAAATCGGCTATAACAGATAAAGCAAGATAAAGCTAAATCTACTCAATCGGCTGTAGATATCAACAAAATATAATCTAAGTCTCAAAACATATTTAAACTAAGTGATTGGGATAGATCGGACAGGGCGCCGAGACAGTATAAATCACTTATGCCTAAATATATTATGAAGCATAGATTACACAAGCTCATAGCATAGCCGATTAAGCAAATCTAACATGTATCGGCTAGTACTCCGATACCACTTTATACAGAGATATTACCATGAACAAAATATATTAAACAACCTGTCAAACTAGTGTTAAGATGATCCTAACCAGATTTGACAACAAGCTCAATATATTTTACTAAGTTAATATCTCGATATAAAGGGCAGATTTAATATATCAAGATAACAAGACAATTAAACCAGGTAAGGTCGGCTGAAACCCCGACGCTATCTCTATTAGTAATCATAGACAGGCTAGGGACTATGGTTCTGAACATGATTTAGTAGGTCAAACCTAACTGATGCAGCACCAAATATGTAAAGAAACACAATGCCTAGATGATCAAGTCGATGAAAACCTTTTCGAGATGGTAGATATATTGTGTAATCCAAACCAGCATCAATATATAACTCTATCGGCTAGTTTTCCGTAGAACAGTTATTAGCCAATCTGAGTTATATGCTGATATCAATCTAGATTATACAATATATATGATAACTCGACGATTTACGCAAACAAGATTAGAGTGTCATAAAGATGGAAGCACTAATCCCGAGAGCGCAAGCCGCCATAACAAGTTTTACCTCTTGCTGGAGATCGAAACCGATGCAGCCCAACTCGAAAGCAAGAACTCGTCGAAGAAACGATGAAAAAGTAAAGGTGGCGATGCGCCGAAGTTGTTGTATTGATCTGTTGTTTATTACATAGTCCTGGGTTCAATTTATACCCAGAATTACACAATCTGTCCTTGTCGGACACGACTCTTACTTCTATTACAACTCATACTAAGGATAATTCCCTAATACAAACTCTAATCGACAATATCTATTAGGAAACTAATATTATATCCTAATTAATAGATACAATTCCCTTCTTCGGACCCAATCCGTATGTGGGAATCCTCATGAAGCTCACCAACCGAACCCGACAAAGACTCTGTTATTCTCTCGTCGGAATCGGCTACATCGGCTATCCTTGTCCGACTCTGTCTCAGCCGATGGTCACAATAGCCGATTCGGTCACCAGTCGATAGACACCGTAGCCGATCCGGTCACCAGCCGATTCTTGCTCTGTTTTAGTAACCGCCAGCTTCCTCCAAATCCGCTTCGATTCTATCTTCAGATCTAATATTTGATTTACCAAATTTGGTCGTTAACACCTCCTCAGACAAAGTCTAGTCCTAAGCATAATTTTAGTTTGCTTGTTATTTGTTTATTTGTATGTGTCTAGCATCTGTGCCAAAGATCTCGATTAAATCCATCGTTGAGAACCTAAATTCTTGCCATGCATTGAATTCCTTAGTGTTCGAATTTCGTAAATCGAACCTCTTCCTGAATTGAACACCTCTCGGGGTAATATCCCTCCTTTGTCTTCTCGACCATCCATCTATTCTGGTAATTGCGGTTCTCTAATCAAAGTCTCGAGAGCTATTGTCAATTATCGAAATGTCACGTCCCTCCTTGACATCCTCGACTACCACAATTGAATATTAAACCCAACTCTATTTAATCGAAATTTTCTCTGTTCGAATCCTTTTTCCTCATAAATCATTTTATTCAAAATTCCCTAATTTAGTCCCTTCCTCGGAATCCTAGGACTACCGATGAATTCGTATATCGAACGTTGATTCGGTAACGCGGTCCATCCATCCGATTAAATTCGGAGAAATCTCTAAGTCTGATCCTTGCCCATCTAAATGCCAGATTAAATTCAAGAGCTCACTTAACAGTCCAATTGTAATTCAAACTCAAAATTAAATGTCCATTTATACAGTCCCTTTACAATTTTGGAATTTAATCTCATTCAAATTCCATAATCCAAATTCCTATAAAATTACAAAACATCCTATTCCTTTGGACTCTTTCCTGTTCGGCCCAACTCTTTTCTCCCTCCCTCTCCCTATTGGGCCAGCCCATCTTCCTCTAGGCCAGCCTAGTACTCTTCCCTTCCCCTGGCCCAAGGCCTGCCCAGCAAAACAAGTCTGTTTCCTGTCCCTCTTCCTCAGCCAGCTCGCACGCCAGGTGTTCGACGGAATGCCTGCAAGCGCCGAGCCCCACGGCTCCCCCTGCACCAAGCTTCCAGTCCACCGAGGCCTTCCCCCAAAACACCGGCAACACAGTGAGAGAGAAGTCCACACCGAACGCGTACGCCGCGTCCACGCCGTCCTGCAACAGCCCCATCCTCGCTCTGCTATGACTCCCTGTCGACGACGACCGCCCAACAGGACCGTCGGCCCCACTCGGCCGAGCCAGCTTGTCGCTGTCCGCCGGCTGCGACGGCTATAAAAGCCGCCCTATTTCGCTCACTGTCGCCATCACACCGACGGGCCGAACGCCGTTGTCGTTCGATCGGCCGCCTTCTTGCCGTGCACTGCCGCTCCGCGTCACGCGCCGCCTCCACCTGGCCGAACGCTCAGCCCGGCCGTCGCCCAGGCCGAGCCGAGCCCCGGTGCGTCGCTGCTCGGCCGACGCCGTGGCCGGCCCGCGCGCAAGCCGCGCCGCGCCGCCCCTCCACCTCGGCCAGCGCCGCCTCTACCGCGACGCGCGCACCTCCACGCCCGGCCTGCGCCCTCCCCGAGCCGGCGCCAACCTACCCCGGCCGCACGCTGCCGCTCCTGCTCGGCGCGCCACCTCCCGGCCGTGCCTCGCGCCACCGTCCCCGGCCTCTTCCTGCCCGGCCACGAGCCCCGGCGCGCTGCCTCCCGGCTGTGCCGCCCCGGGCCGTGCCGAAGCGCCGCCGCCCCGGCCGGCGCGACGCCAGCCGGGCTCGCCACGTCGCACCGTGCAGCCGCCCCTTCCCCGCGGCGCTGCCGCGCGTCGCCGCCCCGTGTGCCCCAGCCGCCGCACGCGCTGCCGCGTGCCGCCCTCCCGGCCGAGGCCAGCCATGGCCGCAGCCGCCGCGCCGCCTGTGCGTCGCGCCGCCGCGCCCGCGCCCGTGCGCTGTGCCGCGCGCCGCGCCGCGCCTGCTGCCGCGCGCGCCGCCTACGGCCGGCGCCATCCCTGGCCGCGCGCCGGCGCCGCTCCGCCGGCCGTGCCGCGCCGTCGCCCGGCCGGCCGCCTTCCCCAGCCGTCGGCCCGCCCGCTCGGGCTCTCTCCCGGCAGAGCAAGTAGAGAAAAGAGAAAGAAGGAGAGAGAGAAAGGAGGAAGAGAGAAGGAAAGGATAAGGAGAGAGGAAAAGAAAAAAAGAAGAAAGAAAGGGAAAAAAAAGAAAAAGAAAAAGAAAAAAAAAATAAAAAAAATAAAAGAGGTGGGACCCGCCGGTGGGCCCCACTATCTCTCTCTCCGTGGCCCCAACCTTTGAAGAAGTTTAAATCAGGTCCCTCTTCTATGGGCTACCCAACTAGGAAGTCTATAACACCTCCCTCCTCTTCCATCGGGCCGAGTCCATGAAATCTTTTACAAAACTCCATATCGTGTCCCTCTTCTTTGTCGGGCCGAAGCCCATAAAGTCCGCCAAGAAGTCTACAACGCCCCCCCTACCTCATTGGGCCAAACAGCCTTACAACCTATCCACAAGTCCATGTTACATCCCTTTTGTTCCTCGGGCCGAAGTCCACCAACAAGCCAACCTCCTCACCAAAGTCTAACATATATCCCTCTACTCACCCAACCCCCTCTATTGAAGTCCATCTTGACTCCCCAAGCCATTCATTCCTATTGGGTTAAGTAATAAAAAGATAAAATCTAATGCTCCTCCCCGGTACTACTCCCGGCAACGACGTCGCCGTGCGCCGCGCCGTCATCTGAACCCCGAGAACGACTAACTTATTGGACGGCTAACCTCTAACATCTAACATTTGACCCATTGACTCACTAACCCGCTGACTTCTAACTCACTAACCCGCTGACCTCTAACTCACTAACCCGCTGACCTCTAACTCGCTAACCCCTAACCCCTAACCTGCACTAACCCGCTAACATTTATTCCTTAACGCTGTGTGTTCGTTTGTTGCCACCGATCGAACACGTGGTGTGCGAGGACGATCCGCGGGCCGACTGTCCCCAGGCTGTACATCGACGACCGTAGTTTCGTGTGAGGACCACCGCTCGGTGTGCCGCTACCCGGCTGCCGCAAGGTGAGCTCCTCTCCTGCTCTTCCTCTTGCTTTTGTTTCCTTACCGCCGTTGTTGCCGCGGCACGGTAACGTTGTGAGGCGCAACACCGTACCCGTTCATTACGCGGTTGCCCTCCGCAGCGATCACCGCTGTGCTGCCGGCCATGCATGCGCCACACAGCTAGCTGGCTGTACGTGTGCATGCACGCAAGCAGCTCACATGCACGCAGCTAGCTAGCCGTGTGTATGCATATGCATGCATGCTTGTAGCTCGCCCAAGCCCTTCACCTCACCATGCGCACACTCTTTTAAAAACAAAACCTGTACGTGAGGAGTTAAGGGCGGTTCCACCCGTCAGACCTTTCCCTTTTCTTTGTTTTAAAACTTTTTCAATCTTTCGAATTCCATATCTCCCTCGTTTTAAGTCGGATTTGAACGAAACTTTTGTCAAAATCTTTCTAAAATCAAGATCTACGCAATGGCACTAGTTTGGTTATTTTTGATTGTTCTAGAATATTTGGCTCTTTTGTGTTAGCGAGTAGTTTGTGACGTTAGTATTCAACCGGACAGGGTACATCTGCGAGGAGGAAACTGAGCTAATCGAGAACGAACCCCCAATTGAGCAAGGCAAGTCACTACGCCCCCTTCCTCGAACATGTTGATCCTATTTTTATAAATGTGTTGATTGCAAATAAAATTGCATGCTAATTATAAAACGCGTACCTACATTTGCTTAAAGCCTTACCTTTGATATTGTTTATCCTTATGTATTTACACACCTTTGTTACCTGAGTATATTACTTTACGCGTGATTATTTACTCACTGCTTAGCCCTGCTTACATAGACGTTATACACTCCATATGTGGGATATGTGGATGTGGTTACACTGATCACTCGATGGGAGTGATTGATAGAGATCGGGTGGAGACATAAGCGCCACCCACAGCATGAAAACCTTTGTGAAAACCCAAAAACTTAATTAAACAAAAGTGATTTCGACTGGGGCGGCACGGATAGAATATGGGTGGTTCTGGGAACGGTAAGCCGCCGACCCTGGTCAGTTAAGGACCGAGTCAAGAAGCTAAGCAGGAAACGAACCGAGTACGACCACACTTCTTGAGTGGGGTTAGACCCGGTGGACTAGGTTATTCTCGTGGGGTGGCACCCCAGACATGGTAGGTTCTGGATATCGGTATGGAAATGTGGAAGTGTGTGGTTTAATGACGTCAAGCTTTATATATGTATGATGTAACCTTCAATCTCGGGAGCGCCAGGACTCCCCTCACAACCGGCTCGAGGTAGGAATGTGGCGCCGGGGGTGCAATGGGGATTCATAGTCCTTGGAGCGGGTGCCGCCATGCGAGGGTAACTGAAAAACCGGGCCGTGACAAGTCTCATGTGTTGGGTGAGTCACGGAGTGTGGGATTAAAAGCGTACATCCACTGCAGTGTGAGTAAATTAAACTATTCGAATAGCCGTGCTCGCGGTTAATGAGCGCCGGGACTTGTATTACTCTTGACTAGCCTCGTCAATTTGTAATATTGCTTAAAATATGATGGGTGTGGAAGGTGTGACCTTGCCTGATATGCAAAAAGGTCATAGTGGTTAAAATTGTGGAAATTGGATGCGAGGGTAAACCGGACCAAGCGAGGCTTGGGGAAGGTGGATGAACCCTCGCAGGTTAATGATAACTTCAACTTAACGTGGTTTTCAGTTAAAACTGTTGTGGGATAGGTTTGTGAAATAATTTGTGAAAACTAGCTTTATGCAAATAAACCAAGCCATCCTTGAACCCCTATGAACATTATATGCATTCTGTAGTGGTGGCTTGCTGAGTACGGTTGGTACTCACTCTTGCTTATTTACATCTTTTAGAAAGGTGTTGGTGTCGACCTGTACATGTGCTATGCTGGCAAGGAGTTACCGAGGACGGTGGAATAGGGACCTAGGTTCACCAGTCGATGCGTGTGGGATAAGATGGACCGCCGCTGCTTCGCTTCCGCTACTTCATTTAGTTGTTTTGGTATTTTGTGTTGCTGTCGACCATGCTTGGTCTATTCGGGTTCCATTTGGGCTACCCTTGTATTATTAATATATTGTAAGACCTGTAAGACGATGTCAGCTTGAGATATACAACTGTGCCATGTGTGTACCATCTACTGATCCAGGGAATGGTATTGTAATACACATGGGGTTCCCGGTATACAAAACCGGGGGCTCACAGGGTTGGTATCAGAGCAAGACGACTGCAGGACCTAAGGACCCTTGTAACCACCGTTAAAACCTAGGACTGGTTTAGTGCAGCCTATTACCCTCAAGCTATATATTTGCAAAAACTATTTTGATAAAGCCATGGGTTCTTACTACTCCTCTTTCTCGAGTAATTTTGAAAATTCATTTATATCCAACCCCTACTCACCACTCTAATTTCAAATACTCCTATACAGACTATAAGGATTAAGGATGAAGAGATAGCTGGTTTATTAGGACCTCATGAACCACTAACCGATCTGACTAAATACCCTTAGATGTGTGTCGTAGACGTTGTATTGTGCATAAGCCACCTCCTATTGTGAGTTATTGCAGTATGGGGTGGCAACCCATCGTTTTGTGCATTGATTTTCTTGTTGTGTAGTAGCTCTTAAGCAGTTAACTACTCACCCCCCCTCCCTTGTGTGCTCACCAAGTATATGATACACATCACCCGAACAATTAAAACTTCCCATTAAGCAGCCCTTTCTTAGAAAACTCTATTTCTTTCTTCCCGATGGACTTTCTCATGCCTCCCTAATCTTCCAAATACCGGTGTTGTCAGGATGAAGGATGATTACCAACATGAGTACAATTAGGATCGACAAGTGTTAAGTTAAGACCCCACCCGGTACAGCCACAGTAAGCCGACCACAACAAAACCACTTGGGAATTCGGCAACCTACGAAGATAGGAGTGCGACCTCAGCCGAAAGCTTCGACCACAAGGACGGCGACCCAAACAGTACCGACCAAGGACTCCGGAAGACCCGGGAATCGCCATATTTCAACAGTACCCACAGGAACACAACAGGAGCCTCGATTGACAGGATCCACAATAGCATACTGCTCGTCGCCAATAATTGGAACAGGCCACACCGGGACACACGAGCACTGGAGTTGTTGACCCCATCACAGTAGCCAGTGGTCGATGCCTATAAAGGGAGCCCCAGGCTACCCCAGGGAAATGCATCACTCCTCTCCCTTCTTTTGAACCAAGCTAGCCAGAAAAAAAAACCCCCAGCCCCATGGCAGACCCCATGGTAACCACAGGGAGTCTCCCTCAGAACAACCCCATGGCAACCACAGAGAACCCCCCTCACAGTGACCCCATGGTAACCACAGATTGTCCACCTCAGGACAACCCCAATGCATATGCCAAACAGCTGGAGTGCATACTTCGGCAGCTAGGTGGTTTCACTGAACCCATCTACCATAGTGAGCAGATCGTCCGAGGATCCCGGAAGTACTGGAAGGTGAAGATCTTTCTTTCCTTTCAGGGAGAAGGAGAAGGAACGGCGATCTCCTTCCAGACACGTCATCCCCGGATCACCCCTGAAGCTGCCTTCCAGGATGTGCTTCGTGAAACCCTCTATCGGTTTTGCAAGATCTCCGCCCCTTTGGGTATAGTCAATGACTATGGCTTGCACCCATTCCGCACCGAAGAAGACAACCGGTACCACCTCCGCGTGACCAGACAGGACCAAGGAACCCGGTGCGCTCTCCTCTCCGAGTTAGCCTGCACTGTCGAGAATGCCTATGAGCAGGCACTCGAGGAGCTGGACGAGCTTCGAGACCAGTACACAGACCTGGAAGCCCGTTACCAGCGGCTGACCCACAGGAACACCTCTGCACTGCTTGCACAGGCGAATGTGGCGGCCAGTATGATGAAAGCCGGTGAGATGAGCAGGAAACGCGAGAAGTCCCCCCTAGGGATGGATCTAGTCTCCCCTGCGCCATCGCCATGAGTACCGTTAGGTGTGCAAACCTCTATTAGGCTTTGCACTGTTAAGCGTAGTAGTTCCTTTTCCCTTTCCCTTGAATTGTACCCTACCCCTGGAGTTGTACCCCTGTATCCTGTTATGAATGGAATGAAACCGTTGGTCCGTCATAAGTTCATGGTTTGCAGCTGAACATTTTGTTCGTAGCTAGATCATCATGCCTTCCTCTGGGAAGCCCATTGTTGTCAGTATGGGTTATTCCAAGTTTTGGTTAATAAGCACACCTAACAGAAAGAAGCGACCCCCGTTACCCGAGCAGGAAGCGATGTAAGTACGGCGATGAACTAATAATAAAATCAGTATTCAAGCCCTCATCAACAAGCGGCCCCAGACGACTCATTAAGGACCCGAAGTAGCCATGCCCATGACAGGAAGAACAAGAAAATTTCATTGGACACTCTAAGGACTGACTCTGCAGCAAAATGCCCAGCCATAAGATAATCCAGTTTTATGGGCATGTAATCGCCTTAAGACCCGTCAAACCAAGGCTGACAAGAACCATGACCACCAGTCCTCGGGAATACATGACAAGATACTGTCCACCACCAGTAAGTGGAACAGGACTTACCGTGAGAAGCACAAACACTGGAGATGCTGACCCCATAACAGGAGCCACCGAAAGATGGTGCCTACAAAAGGAACCCCAAGCAACCACGATAAAGGGCACCCTTCTTTTGGTCTAAGCTAGCCAGAAACCCAAGCCCATGGAAAACCCACCCGTAACCATGGAGGGGCATGCCATGGAAAACCCTAACGGGTATGCCGAACAACTAGGCCACCTACTCCGGCAACTCGATTTCTTTGAGGAGCCCGTCTACTGTGGCGAGCAAATCGTCCAGGGATCCCAGAAGAGCTGGAAGGTGAAAGTCTTCCTCCACTTCCAAGGAGATGAAGTGGTCGCTTTCCAGACTCGCCATCCTCGAATCACCTCTGAAGCTGCCATCAAGGATGTGTTTCGTGAGGCCCTCCTACGGCTTTGCAAGATTTGCGTCCCCTTGGGTGTAGCCGACAGCTTTGGTCTCCACCCCTATCGCGAAGAAGACGACAACCGGTGCCGCCTCCGCTCGACTGGACAACTCGAAGGGAGCAGGTGCACTCTCCTCTCCAAGCTAGCCTGCACCACTGAGAACGCCTATGAGCAGGCCCTCGAAGAACTGGATGAACTTCGAGATCGGTATGCCGATCTAGAAGCCCGCTACCAGCGCTTATCTCTGGAGTGCACTACCATACAACTCTTGCAAGCATCTGAGATAGTTCGCCGCATCCAAGGCCACAAGTTGACCAGGATTCGCAGGAAGCCTCCGCTGGAGTTCGATCCACTCTCGCCTCCACCGTCGCCATGAGCAAGCTATGTGTGTAGACCCTTGTTGGGAAATGTCTTATCCAGTAGTAGCAACTCTCCCTTTTCCTCACTAAGGATGTATTCCCCTTTTATCTCGTTCAAAGGAGAAATTGGATGAAGGGTAACACAACCTTTTGCCTGCCATGAATCCATTGTTCAGAAAGGGTCGTCTGTGTCCACACTTAGGCTGACCTGCCCTTTCCATAGAAAGCCATCCGACGGATTGAACTATTTCAAGATTGAACGATAATCTCGTCTAATGAGAAAGCAACCCCTAGATACCCAAAGTTAAAACAGGCATGAACCTGTTCGGAAAACCCACAATGCCGTTAGTAATCAAGCCTCATCAACGGATAAGCCAAGTCAGGCACAAGTACAAACTAGAGACAACCACACTAATGACACGAAAGGCCAAAGATTAAAGAGATGGACTATGAAGATCGATACATAGGGGATACATGCCAAGGTTTGGCAACCATGTCGTCAACTACCTACTCTAACATCGCCTTCAGAACGGAAATGAAGACGATGGGCGCCAACACTATGAGGAGGAACACCGCCTCACATAGGTGGTCGGCATACTCGTCCGCAACAAGCACGCGCCACCACCCCCAAAGGATGACCACTGGACGCACCAACCAAGATAAAGTGGCGCAAATAGTTGCGCTAACAAACCGTAGGCCGGACCATACCCACACCCAGTACAAGGCAATGCACACCCACGACAAGAAGGTCCCTCTTCGATTGGGATGTCCCCGCGCCATCATCACAGCAGCCCCGCCCCCAATGGCGTCGCTTGCCGCCTGCGCCGGAGAAGAAGCACGCCGCTGCGACTCAACCGCAGCAGTCGCCGACCCCGACCGCCGGCGTAGCTCACCCCTGGCCGCAACGCCCCCGCTCGGAGCACCTTGCGCCGCAGCGCCTCGCTCCGCGCCGCCACCGGCACCGTGGTAGCTAGCGCCGCGCTCGCCGCCATCCAGGTCGCTTCCACCGCCGAGCCGCCGCTCCATCTCCTCCCTTAGTTGAGCTACACCACCCTCCACTCACACTCCGCTCGGGGCTACCGCGCAAAGAGGCGTAAAGCAGCCCCCTCTCTCTTCCCCTTTTTATCAAAAGTTGCACGCCTGGCAAAGCAACTACCCAAGTGTACAGGGCGATTTGAAATTTTGGATAGACCAGTGTATTTCGAAACGAGCCGTTGAATATTTGGATGCCCCGGTTAATGGCTATGAACCTCGCAGAGTACACAAGGTAGCACCGCGACAACCAGTCGTTGCGCGCTACAACCACTGCCACATGTGCATGCATATGAATCACACAAAAAGGATAAAGGTATCGACGCCTGCCCCCAGAAAAAGTGCAAGCTTATCCGCGTGAAAAAGGAGTTTAAAATGGTCAGGACAGTGAACCAGGATGTTCTTCACCAGCCCAGCACCGAACCTGTATAATTTGGAAAATTCATGGTACCTCAGCCTCTGTGTTTCTTCAGAAGTCTCCCGGAGTGCAACCATCCCTCTCTTTTTCTAACCCCTAAGTAATCTCGGGGACGAGATTATTTTAAGGGGGGTAGGTTTGTAACATCCTGAATATTTCGACTTTGGAATACGGAATTAAAAATTCAGAATAACCAAAAATCTTTTTCAAAATACATTCATGCCTGAACTAACTCAATTCGATCTGTCGTTTTTCGTTTACACGTGGGCTAATAGACGAACGTCTGAGGATACGTCGATATTTGATTTCAAATATTATTTATTCAAGGAGCTATGATTTGCATATGCCAATTATTTTCGAAAAACAAAAACCCTTGAGCATATTTACTTTATAAATAAAGCTATATATCTAAATGTATCACCATTTTGGATAAAACCCATTAAGGGATAGTTTATTAAAACAAATATTGTTCCACTAAAGAAATAGCTTTGATTATTTTCTATGCACCTTTATATAGAGTGATAAGCTTTTGGAAATTATTTGCAAAATAATGTCTATTGGTAAAGTATTTACTAGAAACCTTAATTGCGAAATATAAATTCCTAATAGGCTATTTTCAAGGATATGACCTCCTCAGACAAAGTCTAGTCCTCAGGCATAATTTTAGTTTGCTTGTTTATTGTTTATTTGTGTGTGTCTAGAATCTGTGCCAAAAGATCTCGACTAAATCCTTTTACCGAAAAGGTTGTCCTCTGTACAAATTCTATCTCAAACCCCCTTCAAATTTCCAAATTTCATATCCCAAAGAAAATATTCGAACATCCTATTTCTTTGGGCCACATTTCCCTCTGTTAGCCCAACCCATTCCGCAAAACAAGTTCATTTCCACTCCCTCTACCGTGGCCTTCCTGCTGGGCTTTTTCTGGAAAAGTCCATGTTGCCTCCCCGAGCCCTTTCATTCCTATTGGGTTGGTAGTAAAAATAAAGTCTAATTCTCCCCCCATACTGTTTTCGGTGGCGACGTCGCCGCACGCCGCGCCGCTACGACGAGGCCGCTGCGACACCACCGGCTGCCATCTTCCGCTCCCGTCTCACCGGCGAGCTTGCCGGCCATTCCACGCGCATCCTGCTCAACCTCGCACCGCCGCCAGCCATGCAACAAGCTAGTTGTGCATGTGCATGCATGCAAGCAAGTCAGCCACGAGCATGCACCATGCAGCTGGCTAGCTATGCGTATGCCTGCATGCAAGCGGCTAGTCGAGCCTAAGCTGGCATGCGCACCAACCCGCGCGGCCGCTGCAACTACCCCGTCCCTGTCTTCATGGCCATTCAAGACGAGCTCGTGCGGTGAAGCCTATATAAGGGCAACCATAGCCGAATACGCAACCGTCCCTCTCCATTCTTTCTTCTCCTCCTGCTCGTTCTGCATCCTCTCAGCCACTTCCTCCCGCGCACGCGCTGCCGTCTCTCCGCTTGCTCCACCGCGGCCGGCTCCGGCTGGGCCTCAGTTGAGCAAGAGGACGGGTAGGCCGCCGCGCCGTCATCTGAACCCCGAGAACGACTAACTTATCGAACGGCTAACCTCTAACATCTAACATTCGACCCATTGACTCACTAACCCGCTGACCTCTAACTCACTAACCCGCTGACCTCTAACTCGCTAACCCCTGACCCCTAACTTGCACTAACCCGCTAACATTTATTCCTTAACACTGTGTGTTCGTTTGTTACCATCGATCGAACACGTGGTGTGCGAGGACGATCCGCGGGTCGACCATCCCCAGGCTGTACCTCGACGACCGTAGTTCGTGCGAGGACCGTCGCCCGGTACGCCGCTACCCGGCTGCCGCAAGGTGAGCTCCTCTCCTGCTCTTCCTCTTGCTTTTGCTTCCTTACCGCATTCCTCGTCTACCGTTGTTGCCGCGGCGCGGTGACGTCGTGAGGCGCAACACCGTACCCGTCCCTTGCGCGGCCGCCCTCCGCAGCGATCGCCGCTTCACCACCGCCCATGCATGCGCCATGCAACTAGCTAGCCGTGTGCATGCATGCATGCAAGCAGCTCACATGCATGCAGCTAGCTAGCTGTGTGTATGCATATGCAAGCACACTTGCAGTTTGGCCAAGCCGCTCGTCGTTCGGCGGAGCCACCCGACGTCCAGCCAAGCTACCCGAGTCGCGTCCCCGGTCGTCGTTCGGCCGAACCCTCGGACGGTGCCACCCCTGCCGCGACGAGCGCAGCTCCCTGCCCGGCCGGTACCATGGCGCACTGCCGTGCCACCGTGCCCGGCTGACGCCCGTGCCTCCCCGAGCCGCCGGCACCCCATCCTCCTCCTACCGGCGCGCTGCCGCACGCCACCCGGCCTCCTCCTGGCCATGCCGCGCAAGCCAAGCCGGCACCAACCCGGCCCCGGCCTCCTCCAGCCCGGCCGCGCGCCACCGGCCGCGCGCAGCTGCCGCCCCGTAGCCGTGCCGGCCAGCCGCAGCCACCAGCCCGGCCGGCTGCAGCTCTGCCGCAGCCGCCGCGCCGCCTGCGCGCATCCCCAGCCGCGCGCTGTCCCCGGCCTGCACCGCCGGCGCCGCTCCGCCCTGCCGAGCCGCGCCGCCCGGCCGCCGCACGCGCGCGCCGCGCCACCCGCGTGCTGCCACCGCGCGCCCGCAGCCGCCGTGCCGCCCGGGCCGAGCCGCGCCGTTGCCTGCGCGCTCCCAGCCGCGCGCCCGCGCCGCCGCCGGCGCCGCTCCACCCCCGGCCGCGCCGCGCCCAGCCGCCCCACCGCCGGCGCCCTCTCGCTCGGCACCCTCCTCTCCTCCCGGCAAGAACAGCAGAGAAAGCAGGAGAAAAGAAAGAGAGAAGAAGGAGAGAGAAGAAGGAAAGGAAGAAAAAGAAAAAGAAAAGGAAAAGGAGGTGGGACCCACTAGTGGGCCCCACATTCTCTCCCCGCGGGCCCCACTTTGACCTAGAACTTGCGAAAGTCTATACTGCCTCCCTCACGATGTCGGGCTAAGCCCATGAAAATCCCTACAAGTCTACTTGATGTCCCTCAACTTCATTGGGCTAGCCGACCTGATATTATATCCACAAGTCCATGTAACCTCCCTTTGGTTCCTCGGACCAAGACCATGAAGTCACTTATAGAAGTCTATACAACGTCCCTACTCATCCATTGGGCTGCCGACTAAAAAGTCGACATTAACTCCCTAGCCGACCTCCCTCATCTCTGGGCTAAAGCCCAAGCCCTCCCAAAACCAAGTCCACATTGCCTCCCTCTTACTTCACAGCCAAAAGAATATTCTTGGGAATATTCCTTTCCAACTTAATAAATTCATTTTCGCATTCCAGAAAATCCATTAATCTTCCAAAATTCATATCTCCTCAACCGTAAGTCCAATTGACTCCATTCAACTTCCATAATTTTTCTAAAAATGTGATCTATCCAATGGCACAATTGGTTTATAATAGTTATTATCTGCTTTATAGGGTTTTGGATGTTTTTCTCTTTTCGATCGCGTAGTGGATGATCCGGAAATTCTACTGACGCGGGATTGTTGGAAGATATAGGAACCTAAAAGCAAGGCAAGTCACTACGCCCCTTTCCTCGAACATGTTGATCCTATTTTTATAAATGTGTTGATTGCAAATAAAATTGCATGCTAATTATAAAACGCGTACCTACATTTGCTTAAAGCCTTACCTTTGATATTGTTTATCCTTATGTATTTACACACCTTTGTGACCTGAGTATATTACTTTACGCGTGATTATTTACTCACTGCTTAGCCCTGCTTACATAGACGTTATACACTCCATATGTGGGATATGTGGACGTGGTTATACTGATCACTCGATGGGAGTGATTGATAGAGATCGGGTGGAGACATAAGCGCCACCCACAGCATGAAAACCTTTGTGAAAACCCAAAAACTTAATTAAACAAAAGTGATTTCGACTGGGGCGGCACGGATAGAATATGGGTGGTTCTGGGAACGGTAAGCCGCCGACCCTGGTCAGTTAAGGACCGAGTCAAGAAGCTAAGCAGGAAACGAACCGAGTACGACCACACTTCTTGAGTGGGGTTAGACCCGGTGGACTAGGTTATTCTCGTGGGGTGGCACCCCAGACATGGTAGGTTCTGGATATCGGTATGGAAATGTGGAAGTGTGTGGTTTAATGACGTCAAGCTTTATATATGTATGATGTAACCTTCAATCTCGGGAGCGCCAGGACTCCCCTCACAACCGGCTCGAGGTAGGAATGTGGCGCCGGGGGTGCAATGGGGATTCATAGTCCTTGGAGCGGGTGCCGCCATGCGAGGGTAACTGAAAAACCGGGCCGTGACAAGTCTCATGTGTTGGGTGAGTCACGGAGTGTGGGATTAAAAGCGTACATCCACTGCAGTGTGAGTAAATTAAACTATTCGAATAGCCGTGCTCGCGGTTAATGAGCGCCGGGACTTGTATTACTCTTGACTAGCCTCGTCAATTTGTAATATTGCTTAAAATATGATGGGTGTGGAAGGTGTGACCTTGCCTGATATGCAAAAAGGTCATAGTGGTTAAAATTGTGGAAATTGGATGCGAGGGTAAACCGGACCAAGCGAGGCTTGGGGAAGGTGGATGAACCCTCGCAGGTTAATGATAACTTCAACTTAACGTGGTTTTCAGTTAAAACTGTTGTGGGATAGGTTTGTGAAATAATTTGTGAAAACTAGCTTTATGCAAATAAACCAAGCCATCCTTGAACCCCTATGAACATTATATGCATTCTGTAGTGGTGGCTTGCTGAGTACGGTTGGTACTCACTCTTGCTTATTTACATCTTTTAGAAAGGTGTTGGTGTCGACCTGTACATGTGCTATGCTGGCAAGGAGTTACCGAGGACGGTGGAATAGGGACCTAGGTTCACCAGTCGATGCGTGTGGGATAAGATGGACCGCCGCTGCTTCGCTTCCGCTACTTCATTTAGTTGTTTTGGTATTTTTGTGTTGCTGTCGACCATGCTTGGTCTATTCGGGTTCCATTTGGGCTACCCTTGTATTATTAATATATTGTAAGATCTGTAAGACGATGTCAGCTTGAGATATACAACTGTGCCATGTGTGTACCATCTACTGATCCAGGGAATGGTATTGTAATACACATGGGGTTCCCGGTATACAAAACCGGGGGCTCACACAAGGCTTGGGGAAGGTGGATGAACCCTCGCAGGGTTAATGATAACTTCAACTTAACGTGGTTTTCAGTTAAAACTGTTGTGGCATAGGTTTGTGAAATGATCTGTGAAAACTAGCTTTATGCAAATAAACCAAGCCATCCTTGAACCCCTATGAACATTATATGCATTCTGTAGTGGTGGCTTGCTGAGTACGGTTGGTACTCACTCTTGCTTATTTACATCTTTTAGAAAGGTGTTGGTGTCGACCTGTACATGTGCTATGCTGGCAAGGAGTTACCGAGGACGGTGGAATAGGGACCTAGGTTCACCAGTCGATGCGTGTGGGATAAGATGGACCGCCGCTGCTTCGCTTCCGCTACTTCATTTAGTTGTTTTGGTATTTTGTGTTGCTGTCGACCATGCTTGGTCTATTCGGGTTCCATTTGGGCTACCCTTGTATTATTAATATATTGTAAGACCTGTATGACGATGTCAGCTTGAGATATACAACTGTGCCATGTGTGTACCATCTACTGATCCAGGGAATGGTATTGTAATACACATGGAGTTTCCGGTATTCAAAACCGGGGGCTCACACGGCCCCTCGATAAGGATGTATTGGTGTTGGTGTGGGGTAAGTAAAAACATTATTGATTGCATCGTTCCTTTTCTTTATCGCTCGTTGATAACAGTCCATGACATGCATACCATGTCTTTATGTCGCAACGCCATTATTCCCACGTGCAGGTGAGACGAGGGTACCCAGAGTTCGTGTTAGAGTTCGATCATCTCTAGCCGAACGACGTCGTTTGGGAGCCGTACACTCAGCAGGCCGTCGCACAGAGAGCACCGCTAGGACTTTCGTCCTTGTGCACACGTGACACGCCCTACTGGCTCATGACGTTACTGTTCGTGTTCAACATCTTCGTCGAACCTCACTGGCCATACCGTGTGATGAGACAGTTCGGCTTGAGGCAGGCTTTTCGCGACACCATCGAACCTACTGTCCTCCCTAGAGACCACTTGTGAGTGTTAAGTGTTTAAATTACAAATATGATGTTAATTCATTCATCGAACTATCTAAGTATGCGTAACCAAACAGGATGACTCGCCAAAGACAGCAAGCCAGCACACTATAGTCACTGCACGTACAATAGTATGTGGATGACTGGTTGTTAGCTCCAGAGGAGGTGATCGATGAGCTCTGGCCACACACAGAGGACAACTATCGTCGTCGATGGAGTAGATCGCGACTACGGTATTTGTAGAGTATGGGAATTGTTGGAACCAAGGTATACGCGAGATTGAGATAAAAGAGACGGGAGACAGGGATTTTTATATAGGTTTGGACCCCTTAACTGACAAGTAATAGCCTTACTGCTGTTGGTCGAAGCTAGTGTTGTTTTTATATATCAGAATCACACGAGTACAATATTTGAGAGAACCTAATCTATTCGTCATCGACTTGGCGGCATGGATCTCCACACGTAGTCGAGACAAGGTAGTCTTCTTCCTCGAATACGATCTCAGCGAGGTTTGGAGGATAGCCCTAGATTCCTCATGTCGGCCATTGTGGCTTCAAATTGGGTCTGTCCAGGCTTGTCTCTGATGTTGGCATCTGGCGGCGTATATTGGTCTGTGTCCCCTCTCCTCCTATGGGGTCTTGTATTTATATCCATAGATGTCCACTTGTCCAAGTAGAACTAGAGAGACAAATATAGATACGAACCGAGTAGTTCTTGTAGTTCCCAACTTGAACTCTGTTTCTCCTTCCTTATGCGGAACACCTTCCGTATATGAGGTATGATTTCGTATAAGACTTGGTATATGATAGGCCCCACCGAGCCCAACCCAAGATCATTGAGTATGCTTTATCCATAACACTGACAACTGTGACTACCTCCACTGGTACTTACCTCGCACTCGTGCCCGTGTGACCTTCACTCCAGCTGTGCCACAGCCGCACCTTGCCGCTGTCACAGACGCGTACCCCACGCACCATGACTGAGATACTTCCTAGGGGTAAGTCGAACTCTAGCTCAATTCTTTCATCTTTTTCTCCGATTGGTACTAACATGCTTACTTATGTCTCTAATAGGCCTACGCCGAATGAGCTGTCAATGACGATATTAATTTGGTGATAGTCAGGTTGGACACTGGCTTGCACTTGAGTGACGCTGAGCAGAGGCTGACATTCGACCGGATGCAGTCCAAGATGTGCACTATCATGTGCGTCTTCTCCTATCGTAGCACCCTGCACGCGGTACCTCCACCTGTTCCAGCACCATCACCGCCAAAGCCCCTACGACCTGAGTTGTGCCACCTAGACCATCGACTTCTCATGGTAGTGCTCCTCCCAGAGGTAAGTTGCATCATGTCTGATGTGGTCTCGGTAACATTACCACGTTATAACAAAATACATGTCTCGCAAGTCCCCCCTGCCTTCAGCCGCTTTTGCCAGAGTGAGCACTTCCGCACACCAAGCGTCAATCCCTTGTCCACACACGTAGCCGGGAGTCCCTCTAGGTGAATACCATCATTGGTTACTTTCATTAATTGTACTTGTTGTTATAAGTACTATTTATGTAAGCCCCCGATTTTGTATACCGAGAACCCCATGTGTATTACAATACCATGCCCTGGATCAGTAGATGGTACACACATGGCACAGTTGTATATCTCAAGCTGACATCGTCTTACAGGTCTTACAATATATTAATAATACAAGGGTAGCCCAAATGGAACCCGAATAGACCAAGCATGGTCGACAGCAACACAAAATACCAAAACAACTAAATGAAGTAGCGGAAGCGAAGCAGCGGCGGTCCATCTTATCCCACACGCATCGACTGGTGAACCTAGGTCCCTATTCCACCGTCCTCGGTAACTCCTTGCCAGCATAGCACATGTACAGGTCGACACCAACACCTTTCTAAAAGATGTAAATAAGCAAGAGTGAGTACCAACCGTACTCAGCAAGCCACCACTACAAAATGCATATAATGTTCATAGGGGTTCAAGGATGGCTTGGTTTATTTGCATAAAGCTAGTTTTCACAAATTATTTCACAAACCTATCCCACAACAGTTTTAACTGAAAACCACGTTAAGTTGAAGTTATCATTAACCTGCGAGGGTTCATCCACCTTCCCCAAGCCTCGCTTGGTCCGGTTTACCCTCGCATCCAATTTCCACAATTTTAACCACTATGACCTTTTTGCATATCAAGCAAGGTCACACCTTCCACACCCATCATATTTTAAGCAATATTACAAATTGACGAGGCTAGTCAAGAGTAATGCAAGTCCCGGCGCTCATTAACCGCGAGCACGGCTATTCGAATAGTTTAGTTTACTCACACTGCAGTGGATGTACGCTTTTAATCCCACACTCCGTGACGCACCCAACACATGAGACTTGTCACGGCCCGGTTTTTCAGTTACCCTCGCATGGCGGCACCCGCTCCAAGGACTATGAATCCCCATTGCACCCCCGGCGCCACATTCCTACCTCGAGCCGGTTGTGAGGGGAGTCCTGGCGCTCCCGAGATTGAAGGTTACATCATACATATATAAAGCTTGACGTCATTAAACCACACACTTCCACATTTCCATACCGATATCCAGAACCTACCATGTCTGGGGTGCCACCCCACGAGAATAACCTAGTCCACCGGGTCTAACCCCACTCAAGAAGTGTGGTCGTACTCGGTTCGTTTCCTGCTTAGCTTCTTGACTCGGTCCTTAACTGACTAGGGTCGGCGGCTTACCGTTCCCAGAACCACCCATATTCTATCCGTGCCGCCCCAGTCGAAATCACTTTTGTTTAATTAGGTTTTTGGGTTTTCTCAAAGGTTTTCATGCTGTGGGTGGCGCTTATGTCTCCACCCGATCTCTATCAATCACTCCCATCGAGTGATCAGTGTAACCACATCCACATATCCCACATATGGAGTGTATCACGTCTATGTAAGCAGGGCTAAGCAGGGAGTAAATAATCACGCGTAAAGTAATATACTCAGGTAACAAAGGTGTGTAAATACATAAGGATAAACAATATCAAAGGTAAGGCTTTAAGCAAATGTAGGTACACGTTTTATAATTAGCATGCAATTTTATTTGCAATCAACACATTTATAAAAATAGGATCAACATGTTCGAGGAAGGGGGCGTAGTGACTTGCCTTGCTCAATTGGGGGTTCGTTCTCGATTAGCTCAGTTTCCTCCTCGCAGATGTACCCTGTCCGGTTGAATACTAACGTCACAAGCTACTCGCTAACACAAAAAGAGCCAAAAATTCTAGAACAATCAAAAATAACCAAACTAGTGCCATTGCGTAGATCTTGATTTTAGAAAGATTTTGACGAAAGTTTCGTTCAAATCCGACTTAAAACAAGGGAGATATGGAATTCGAAAGATTGAAAAAGTTTTAAAACAAAGAAAAGGGAAAGGTCCGACGGGTGGAACCGCCCTTAACTCCTCACGTACAGGTTTTGTTTTTAAAAGAGTGTGCGCATGGTGAGGTGAAGGGCTTGGGCGAGCTACAAGCATGCATGCATATGCACACACACGGCTAGCTAGTTGCATGCATGTGAGCTGCTTGCATGCATGCACACGTACAGCCAGCTAGCTGTGTGGCGCATGCATGGCCGGCAGCACAGCGGTGATCGCTGCGAAGGGCAACCGCGTAGTGAACGGGTACGGTGTTGCGCCTCACAACGTTACCGTGCCGCGGCAACAACGGCGGTAAGGAAACAAAAGCAAGAGGAAGAGCAGGAGAGGAGCTCACCTTGCGGCAGCCGGGTAGTGGCACACCGAGCGGTGGTCCTCACACGAAACTACGGTCGTCGATGTACAGCCTGGGGACAGTCGGCCCGCGGATCGTCCTCGCACACTACGTGTTCGATCGGTGGCAACAAACGAACACACAGCGTTAAGGAATAAATGTTAGCGGGTTAGTGCAGGTTAGGGGTTAGGGGTTAGCGAGTTAGAGGTCAGCGGGTTAGTGAGTTAGAAGTCAGCGGGTTAGTGAGTTAGAAGTCAGCGGGTTAGTGAGTCAATGGGTCAAATGTTAGATGTTAGAGGTTAGCCGTTCAATAAATTAGTCGTTCTCAGGGTTCAGATGACGGCGCGGCGCACGACGACGTCGTTGCCGGAAGTAGTACCGAGGAGGAGCATTAGATGTTATCTTTTTATTACTTAACCCAACAGGAATGAATGGCTTGGGGAGGCAAGATGGACTTCAATAGAGGGGATTGGGTGCGTAGAGGGATATATGTTAGACTTTGGTGAGGAGGATGGCTTGTTGGTGGACTTCGGCCCGAAGAACACGAGGGATGTAACTTGGACTTGTGGATAGGTTGTAAGGCTGTTTGGCCCAATGAGGTAGGGGGAGGCGTTGTAGACTTCTTGGCGGACTTTATGGGCTTCGGCCTGACAAAGAAGAGGGACACGATATGGACTTTTGTAAAAGATTTCATGGACTCGGCCCGATGGAAAAGGAGGGAGGTCTTATAGACTTCCTAGTTGCGTAGCCCAAAGAAGAGGGACCTCATTTAGACTTCTTCAAAGCTTGAGGGCCCACAGAGAGAAAGGGGTGGGTCCCACTGATGGGTCCTACCATCTTTTTTTTTCTTTTTCTTTTTTTTTCTTTTTTTTTCTTTCTTTCTTCCTTTTCTTGTTTTCCTCTCTCCTTATCCTTTCCTTCTCTCTCCTTCCTTTCTCTCTCTCCTTCTTTCTCTGTTCTCTACTTGCTCTGCCGGGAGAGAGCCCGAGCGGGCGGGGCCGACGGCTGGGGAGGCGGCCGGCCGGGCGACGGCGCGGCACGGCCGGCGAAGCGGCGCCGGCGCGGCGGGGATGGCGCATCGGCGCGCGCGGCGCTGCGCGCAGCAGGCGACGGCGCGGCTTGGCGCGCGGCCTCGGCCGTCGGCGCTGGGACACGGGGCGGCGACGCGCGGCAGCGCCGCGGGGAAGGGGCGGCTGCGCGGCGCGACGTGGCGAGCCCGGCTGGGGTCGCGCCGGCCGGGGCGGCGGCGCTTCGGCACGGCCCGGGGCGGCACAGCCGGGAGGCAGCGCGCCGGGGCTCGTGGCCGGGCAGGAAGAGGCCGGGGGCGGTGGCGCGAGGCACGGCCGGGAGGTGGCGCGCCGAGCAGGAGCGGCAGCGCGCGGCCGGGGTAGGTTGGCGCCGGCTCGGGGAGGGCGCAGGCCGGGCGTGGAGGTGCGCGCGTCGCGGTAGAGGCGGCGCTGGCCGAGGTGGAGGGGCGGCGCGGCGCGGCTTGCGCGCGGGCCGGCCACGGCGTCGGCCGAGCAGCGACGCACCGGGGCTCGGCTCGGCCTGGGCGACGGCCGGGCTGAGCGTTCGGCCAGGTGGAGGCGGCGCGTGACGCGGAGCGGCAGTGCACGGCAAGAAGGCGACCGATCGAACAACAACGGCGTTCGGCCCGTCGGTGTGATGGCGACAGTGAGCGAAATAGGGCGGCTTTTATAGCCATCGCAGCCGGCGGACAGCGACAAGCTGGCTCGGCCGAGTGGGGCCGACGGTCCTGTTGGGCGGTCGTCGTCGACAGGGAGTCATAGCAGAGCGAGGATGGGGCTGTTGCAGGACGGCGTGGAAGCGGCGTACGCGTTCGGTGTGGACTTCTCTCTCACTGTGTTGCCGGTGTTTTGGGGGAAGGCCTCGGTGGACTGGAAGCTTGGTGCAGGGGGAGCCGTGGGGCTCGGCGCTTGCAGGCATTCCGTCGAACACCTGGCGTGCGAGCTGGCTGAGGAAGAGGGACAGGAAACAGACTTGTTTTGCTGGGCAGGCCTTGGGCCAGGGGAAGGGAAGAGTACTAGGCTGGCCTAGAGGAAGATGGGCTGGCCCAATAGGGAGAGGGAGGGAGAAAAGAGTTGGGCCGAACAGGAAAGAGTCCAAAGGAATAGGATGTTTTGTAATTTTATAGGAATTTGGAATATGGAATTTGAATGAGATTAAATTCCAAAATTGTAAAGGGACTGTACAAATGGACATTTAATTTTGAGTTTGAATTACAATTGGACTGTTAAGTGAGCTCTTGAATTTAATCTGGCATTTAGATGGGCAAGGATCAGACTTAGAGATTTCCCCGAATTTAATCGGATGGATGGACCGCGTTACCGAATCAACGTTCGATATACGAATTCATCGGTAGTCCTAGGATTCCGAGGAAGGGACTAAATTAGGGAATTTTGAATAAAATGATTTATGAGGAAAAAGGATTCGAACAGAGAAAATTTCGATTAAATAGAGTTGGGTTTAATATTCAATTGTGGTAGTCAAGGATGTCAAGGAGGGACGTGACATTTCGATAATTGACAATAGCTCTCGAGACATTGATTAGAGAACCGCAATTACCAGAATAGATGGATGGTCGAGCAGACAAAGGAGGGATATTACCCCGAGAGGTGTTCAATTCAAGAAGAGGATCGATTTACGAAATTCGAACACTAAGGAATTCAATGCATGGCAAGAATTTAGGTTCTCAAGGATGGATTTAATCGAGATCTTTGGCACAGATTCTAGACACACACAAATAAACAATTAACAAGCAAACTAAAATTATGCTTAGGACTAGACTTTGTCTGAGGAGGTCACATCTTTGAAAATAGCCTATTAGGAATTTATATTTCGCAATTAAGGTTTCTAGTAAATACTTTACCAATAGACATTATTTTGCAAATAATTTCCAAAAGCTTATCACTCTATATAAAGGTGCATAGAAAATAATCAAAGCTATTTCTTTAGTGGAACAATATTTGTTTTAATAAACTATCCCTTAATGGGTTTTATCCAAAATGGTGATACATTTAGATATATAGCTTTATTTATAAAGTAAATATACCCGAGGGTTTTTGTTTTTCGAAAATAATTGGCATATGCAAATCTTAGCTCCTTGAATAAATAATATTTGAAATCAAATATCGACGTATCCTCAGACGTTCGTCTATTAGCCCACGTGTAAACGAAAAACGACAGATCGAATTGAGTTAGTTCAGGCATGAATGTATTTTGAAAAAGATTTTTGGTTATTCTGAATTTTTAATTCCGTATTCCAAAGTCGAAATATTCAGGATGTTACAATTTACCTCAGTGAACCTTATGTTCTTTCTCCATAGGGTTTCAAGCGGAGATTTTTGGTGCAAGAGCCATGAAAATTCAAGTCTCACTAATTTGGTTTTGGTGATTAATGATAAATCCAATTATACGAGACTAATATTTTTATAAGCATTTTCTTTGTCCTAGTCTCATGTGGATATAGAAGTGAAAATTATGAGAAATAGTTCACGGACTTCATATGAGTTGAGATAGAAATATTCGTTGATGGTGGACCTAAATCACAACAAGGATGAAGTGCACGGAGATCAAGTTATATGTATCATTCCTCTTCTCCATGCACATATTGATATGTTCATATATAATATTTCCATGTGAATAATAATATACATGTGAGAATAATGTTTTGTTTGAGCATTTTCCTCTTATTTAGTCTCTTTACATTGAGAACATGGAGATGATGAAGGTATGTTTTTATTTTAATGCTATATTTGATAAATGCCTTCTATTCTTGTATAGGATAAGTTCTGGAATCCAATTCGGCCACCTGGAGCAACGTTGACTTCAAACAGCCATCAAATGTGCATACGAGCTCTATTTTTTTGGCCCGTGAGTACTCGATGGAAAGCTCTAGGAGTTCTCTTTCAAATGGATTCAGCCTCATCTCCAAATTTCATCCCAGTCGGCCGTAATCATAGAAACAAGGTGTTGCGTCACCTATAATGGGCCTATGGGTTTGTAATTTTATCTGGGACCCAGCCTAGGTGGGGAGGGTCCCAATCTGGTGGAGCACAACCCTAGGGATCCCTTGGTCGTCCTCCCACTCCCTTAAATAGCTAGGTACCCCTTTAGAGTTTCTCGGGTTTTGTTTAGATTAAAGTATAGCTTCGCTACTTTGCCATGTAATCCCGTGATCGGTTAGATCGCCGGTTTGCTCGTTACGGAACCCCAGCTTGTCATTTGTGTTCAATTTCTATTTGTAATTCAGATTGCTTTTATCTTGTTCTTGCTTGTTTCGTTGATTTGCTTGCAGAAATAAGGCTGATCTTCACTGGCAAGATCAACAACCTTCGGAGAGGTGTATCGATCGCTAAGGCGCAACACAGCAACATCTCATACGGTTGTAGTCAGGTTGTCAACATTTCTCTCAAATCGTAGTTATCAACTCACCGAAAGATCGAGACAACCAGATCCCTGAGCGTATCGCGTGAAGTTTAGGGTGTATCAGTTACTTCCACCGGTCAAAGGATAACGTAACCTAAGATGACCACACAATTCATTCAGGCATAGATTGAGTCTGAACATCGGGTACAATTTGCTAGCTTAGACTGGAGAAACAATCCATTAGGTTTACCTGAATGGTCCAAGCGTCCAAAGTGTGGTTGTAGAGATCGCTGCCAGGTCGCTACCTTCTTTGGAGAAGAAACATTTGGAAGGAGATATTATGTCTGCCTCTACGTAGACAACAACTTCGTTGTACGTCGAAGCCTTATATTTTTACAATTTCGCTAACATTTGCATAATATTACTACCCTAACTGATTAAATATATTTATTTCTCAGGCCAATCCAAGGAGGTGCGGATTCAGTCTATAGATCGACAATGTCAATCCAACATATCATGGCGAAAAGATAAATGAGTCTGAAACACAAGTAGAGTACCAGCGATTGAAGGAGCACGGAAATACAATACGCGTAGAACGACATAGAAGGGGTCGGTAGATAAGCTCAGGCTCAATTCGTTGGGACGAACAAATTCCTATCGCGTATCCATGGGACTTCTTAACTATCTTATCATAATAATGCAAATTTTACTGGTGTGCTGGTGTATTCGTCATGAATTAAAAAATAATGGCATTGTATCGTTTCGGTTTATAAAGTCCCTTTGTCATACTGCTGTGTTGTCTTCTTTATAAATTAAGTACATGCTTATATTTTTGTAAATTCTATCTTCAACTGTGTACATTATTCAACCTATGCGGAATTGTACGCTGCTTCCCTAACTTAAATTTTAGAGGTAAAAAATGCCCTCCTCGGACTCTAACCCGAGTGAAAAATAAATCATTGAATTTGAAAAGGTATTTTGGTCCTTTCAATACGATGATTTAACTTTTTTTTGGAGAGAACGATCGAATAATCCATTATTCATTCTTATTTTTATTGATTATACTTCATACAGAATAATAGCAAAAAAATACCCTCCCTAAGGACGACAAGGGGGCCGCCGGCAAAATGGCACCCCCTCATCGCCCTTTCGCAGGCGGCCCTCCTACAAAAAAAAAACACCCTCTGGAAGGGTGGCAAGGGAGCCGCCTGCAAAAATGCCAGCCTACCCTCGCCACTCTTTTGCAAGCGGCCCCCCACCCGTAAAAAGGTCCTCTGGGAGGGCGGCAAGGGGGCCGCCTACAAAAAAGCCCTCCCTCGACGGGCGGCCGTTAGGCGGGGGCCAACGGCCGTCTGCCACATCAGAAAAATCGTCTTCTGGAAGCGAGGGAGTTGGGCAACTAGTTTTCTAACATTTTCAAACAAAAAATCATTTTTTCAAATATTTTAATAAATAAAATTAAAAATAAAAAAGTTCACAAATCTGGATAGTCCGATAATTACGTCCTCCAAAGAGCAAGTTGGGCCAGAATGACAACAATGATAGGGCCTTGCCTTTCCTCGGCCAACTAAACCAGACCGGGCCGTATTTTGCTGGGCCAATGGTAGCGTGCCCTGCCATTTGTACAGATAATAAGTTCATTTGAGGTCCCTTAACTTTATTCCGAATCCGATTTTCGTCTTGAACTGCAATACCAGATTCAACGGGTCCTTCAACTTACAAAACCGGTGCAGCCGAGGTCCCTCGGCGGTTTGGATGCCGGTTTTTGTTGACGTGGCGCCTATGTGGATGGTTTGACTTGGTCCTTATCCTACGTGGCAATTTGATCCCAAAAAATAATAAAAACCTGTTAACACCAGAATTTGGTAAGCCCGAAGTCCTCATCGGCCCAGGATCCATGTCGGCTCAAGGTTGGTATCGGCCTAGAGTTCTACATCGGCCGATGGGGGTTATTTTAAACCAACCACTAACAGCAGTCAGATTCTTGTTAGATTCGGGAAGATCTTCTCCAGAGAAGACCGAGTTTGAGGAGGATGCGGCTTGTATCTCTTAATTAGGAAGAGTTTGTTAGTTTTCTGTTTTATCTTTAGGAAAGTGTGTTAGTGTCCGGCAAGGACTTTATTTGTTTCCTTTTATCTTTAGGAAAGTCTGAGTCGTAATCTGTTAGGATCTTTGTTAGTTTATGGGTATAAATATGTAAGCCCAAGGTTCATGTAAAATCATCTCACGATCAATACAACTTCGGCGCATCGCCAACCTTTATTTTTCGTCTTCTTTGGTGAGTTCCTGCCCTTCCTACGAGGGGTAAGTCTCGTTATGGCAGTCTGCGTTGTCGGGGCTAGGGCTTCGACGTTCTAATCTCGTCAACGTAAGCACCTACTATCATATATCTTAGTTAATCTGGTTTGGTGTCTCGATTTAATCGTATCGGCCGAGATTCGTTTTAGGGTTTACGCCGGTATCGACTAAATCGCCTCGCTAGATTAGATTGGCTAAGGTATCCACCATCCTGAAAATCAGTCGAGGGCTTAATTGTCTAGGTCTTGCGTTTCTTTTCATACTTAGTGCTGCATCAGTTCGGTTTGACCTACTAAGTCGTGATTAGAACCGTAATCTCTAGCCTGCTTGTTGGCTGCCAATAAGGGTTTCATCGAGGTTTCAGCCGGTGAGTTATCTGGACGTTGCATCGGCCCAAGAGTTTTACATATAGATTGGATCTGGCCGATGACAACAGAGTATTTATCGTTTATCTGCTTATTGAGAGTTTATGCCATCGGACCTCCGGCCGATGTGTGCTTTAATCTTCAAATCAATGTTTATTTTATATTTGGATTAAGCTATATCACATTGCTATATCATCCTGTTATCGTCAGCAGATCGGTTGTTTTGGCTATCGGCCTATCGGCCGATACGTTTTTGCCCTATCGGCCTATCGGCCGATAGACCTTCTGTTCTGCTATTTTGCATATCTTGTCAGTGGCAGGATCAAACTGACTGGCACGCCCGCACTTCATCAATTTTAGGACCTGCACTAGAGCTAAGCAGATCTCCCAGGCCTTCGTGTGTCCGCGCGCTGGATCCACATCGGCGGTACGGATTTGGCGTCAACAAAACCATGGGCCCACATGTTAGTTACACCAAAAAATAATTAAAAAATGCTGGGACCCACGTAGGCCCCACATGTCATTCACACAATGCGCCACGTGTCATTGTGGGGCCTACGTGGGCCCCACATGTCATTTCACTACTCCCTTCTTCTCTCTATCCTCTCTCTCCCCTCTTCTCTCTATCCTCTCTCTCTTCGACCGAGGGAGCGGGGCGGGCGGAGGCCGGAGCGGGCGACGGGCAGGGCGAAGCGGCCCTCCACCATCGTCGTCGCCGCCACGACCTCATCACCTGCCTGCTCCCCCTTCGCGTAGCTCCATGGCCCGGTGGACGGGGAGCCCCGACAACGGTTCTACAACATCCGGTGAGCTACTCCGACGGCGCTAGAGTCCACGCCGGTGCGAGGAGCCCGGCCGCCGGTGTGCGGAGGCAAGGCACACCCCTCCTCCTCCCGCTGCTCCTCCTCTGGCACCTGATCTCTTCGCCTGCCCACTCCCCCTCCGCGTAGCTCCACAGCTTGGTTACGAGGAGCCCTGACAACGGGCCTGTGACTATGCATCCGATGAGTTGCTTCGATGGTGGTGAAGGCCATGCCGGTGAGAGGAGCCTGCGCGCCAGCGTGCTGAATCTTGGACAATGCCCGCCGTGCCGGATTTGCCCGCGGCGTGCATGAATCCTGGACGGACGGGCGAACGTTAGGGAGTCGATGCAGTGTTAGTGTTGGTGGTGTTCACGACGGAGGCGGAGGTAGGTGCGGCGGGCAATGAGGAGAGGGACGGCGGCCGCCAGCGGTAGGCCGAGATGGGGATGGCGCGAGAGTGGAGGAGGCCGCCACACTCCGCGCCACCCTTATCTTCCCGCCGGCCACTGCCCTTCTCCCTGCTAGCTTCTCTCCTAACAGCCGCCGCGCGCCGCCCCATCTTCCCGCCGGACACTGCCCTTCTCCCCGCCGCCCGTCGATCGTCGCGCCTAGAGAGAGGAGAAGAGAGGAGAGGGGAGAGAGATGAAAAGAGGGGACATGTGGAGAGAGAAGAGGAAGAAGACCGCTAGGAGAGAGAGGAGAGAGTTAAGAGGGGAATGGGAATGACATGTGGGGCCCACGTGGGGTCCCACCATTTTTTAATTATTTTGTTTGGTGTAACTGACATATGGGTGTTAACGCCAAAATTTGGTAAGTCCCAAAGTTATCATCGTCTTAGGAATCGTATCGACTTCAGAGTCCTGGAATTAGCCGATGGACATATTAAGTCGTCAGCAATTGGATTCTTGATGGATTCGGTTAAGAAAAATTAATCAATTAAAGGAAGCTTATCCAAAATAGACCGAGTTCGAGGAGAATGTAGCATGGCAAGTTATCTATTAATTAGGCAGAATCAGTTAGTTTACTTTTACTTTTAGGAAAGATTGTTTAGAGTCCGATTAGGACTTGTATTTTTTATTTTATCTTTAGAAAAGCTTATGTCTTGTCTAATAAGGACTACTATCTACCCATGGGTATAAATATGTATACCTGGGGTCTTTGTAATGTCTCTGGATCAATACAACTACTCTCGACTCATCGCTACCCTCTTTCTCGAGGTTTTTATTTATCAACCGGCGGAACTTGGCACCTAACGCGGGGCTGCATCGGCTTTCGATCTTCGGCGAAGGGGTATGTCCTACGTTTCGCCGGCCCTGGCAATTATATCGGCTACATTGGTGTTTTTCAAGGCTGCATCGCTTCGACCTCTTGGATCGCTCTGGTTCGGTTGATATATTTACCTATCTATTTATCATATATCTTAATTAATCTAAGTTGATTATTCAATTTACTTGTATCGGTCAGATCTTTTCTAGGGTTTTGTTGGTATCGGCTAAATTGTTTTGTCGATCTAGATTAGCTAAGGTATCTACCACCCTAAAAATTAGTCGAAGGCTTAATTGTCTAGATATTATTTTTTTTTTATACTTTACACTGCATCAGCCCTAGTCATGTTTAGAACCATAATCTCTTACCTGCTTTTTGATTGTCAATAAGGGTTTCATCGGGGTTTCAGCCGATGAGTTATCTAGACGTTGCATCAGCTTACAAGGATTACATACAAGTTGGATTTAGCCGATGACAACAAAGGTTTCATTGATTATCTAATTGTTTGGATTTAATGACATCGGACCTTCAGCCGATGTATGCTTTAACCTTTGGATCAGCGCTTATTCTAACATATCACTATTAGCCGATTGGTTTCTATTGGATTATATTATTGTTTTATTACATTATGATCAGCCGATTGTCTTTATATTGTTATTTACATCAAGTGTCAGAATCTACATTAGATATATAGCCGATTGTTCAAAACCCTATCGACATCAGCTAGTATCGGCATCAGTTGAAATTACTCCATCAGCTTGTCAGCTGATCGGCTCTTTAATCTGCTGTTTATATATCTTGTCAGTTGCAGGATCAACTGACTGGCACGCTCGCATCTCATCAGTTTTAGGACCTACACTGGAGTTAAGCAGACCTCTCAAGCCTTTGTGTGTTCGTCGACTTGGTCCGTGTCAACACAGATCTGGCACTATAGGCCGAGCACGGATTTTCCATCAACAGTGGGCTCACGATTTTTATTATTTTTTTGAGATCGAATTGCCACGTAAACATCACGTCAATGCCACGTAGAATAAGGACTAAGTCAAACCAGCCACGTAGGCGCCACGTCAGATAAAACCGGAGACCTTGGCTGCACCGGTTTTGTAAGTTGAAGGACCTGTTGTATCTGGTATTATGGTTCAAGACGAAAATCGGATTCAGTGTAAAATTAAGCGACCTCAAATAAACTTATTCCATTTGTACAGCTTCTCCGTCTCCATCTGGTCCGATGAAATCACATCCAACGGTTCACAGAGAAACAAAGATGTCATCTCCCCGCTTCCGGCGAGCAGCTCCGCCGCGCGTGTCGAGCACCAGAAAGAACGCGCTCTTTCTCACGCTGGAGCTCAACGACGACGAGAACACGAGGTGGTGGGAAACACCAGGTTCGGCGAATTCTCCGCAACCGCGTTTTCCAGCGAGCTCGTCGCCGTCAAGGACAAATTCAGCAGCTCTGGTTTGATCGACGCATGTAAACTCGAATCACAAATTGATATAGGTAAATTAATTCAGAAACAACATATACAGTGCAGCAATCAAACAGTAACTTTGACATCAAACAGCTACAAAAACACATTCATTACTGACACTAAGCAAACGACTGCAGATTAAACCTGTAAGAACAAGCAGGCACCCAGCTGCACGGTTGATTACTTGAGTACGGAGAAACCTCCAAGTCCGGCGACGACAACGATTGGCACGACGGACGCCCAGACAACAAACTTCCCGACGCCTCGCCGCCCGTCGCTCGGGGAAGCAGAGACCCAGCAGCCGACACCCACCTCGGCCGCGCCGAACACGGCAACGGCGAGCAGGATCACGTAATAGGCGTAGAGGAGCGCCTTGCTGTGGACGAACACACCGCCCGGCGACCTGAACAAGGCGAGGAGGAGCGCCGCGGCGACCATGCCAGCGCCGCCGCCCACCAGCGCGCGCCGCAGCTTCTTGTCGTCGTCCGCGGGGGCGCCGGCGGCGTCGATGATCTGCTCGGTGGCCAATGCGGGCGCGGCGGGCATCTGGACGGTGACGAAATCGGCCATTTCTCGCTCGCTCGATCGATCGATCGATCGACAGTGCGTGTGGCCACTCACAAAGAAGAGCTGATGCCTGATGAACTTGGGAGATGGAGTGGATGCGAGGAGCCGAGGAGGAAGAAGAGATGAGGTATTTATACAATCGAGCCGCTGGCAGTGGCGTTCGGACAGCAACAGCCCGAGCCCGGTAGAGCCCGAGAGCCCGTGATGGCTCATGTGCTGGAGTTGGACGACTCACTCGTCAGAGTCTGAGACGGAGATGCCTACAATAAAAAAGAACCAGACGACACAGAGATGAGCCCGAGAGCCCGAGCCCGAGCTAACTAGCAGCTCAGTAGTACTACTAATAACAATTTAATTAAGAAAAGCTGGTCATGTGATCAAGAGAGGAAAGCACTGTCATTTGTCAACGAAAGGGAAATTAATTCCCAAGTAATCGTCGTCTAGAATTCGGCAAGGCAATAGCTCTTTGTAGCAGACATGGGCCCGGAGCCCGAATCCTCCAATTGGACGCAACGATTTGACATAAACTGCACAATACTATATGATTAATTATAGCACTTCGCCTTGAGAATTAGGATTTGGTTTAGATTATCTCGGTGATCAGCGTGAGGTAGTTATAATCAGGCAGAACCTCCGCCGGTGACGATGGACGAAAAAGCTAGCTCCGGCCATCTCCGACCATCTGCAGACTGCAATTCTGCTCTGATCTCCTCACTGCACTTCCATTGTTTTTTTTATTTATTTTTGGGATTAATATATGGTCCTCCTCTTCTCTATACCAGTAAGACATATGTGGCAAAGCTTTTGTTTTTTTTAAAAAAAAGTAATATATGGTTTCATTGAGATTTTTATTTTTTATTTTTTTAGTGTCACGTAGACATCACATGAGATGAATACTAAGTTAACATGTTGCATAGACAACCACCGTTTAAACCACCAAGTGATACGATTTGAATCACCAAAGAACACGATTTGAACTAGTAATTTTTGTTTTTATAGGTGAAAGATATTTTATACTTAATTTTATGATTAAGGCATACTGAAATAAACGAGACACTGCCACATTTCACTGGGTCACGTACGGTTGCGTGACAAGCTATACTGGGCATTGGTCGTCGTTGCCGTGGAGCAGGAGCCTCACAGGCAACAGTGCACGGTGACGATGGTTTAACAATCTTTGACAGAAATGGAGTATATTTATTAATTTGGCATCAAATTAAACCACTACCGGTCCATGAGTAGCAGCAGATGAAGACGGTGACGTCACGAAAACCTAACAGGGGGACGGGGCGGAGGCCACGAGCCCACGATGCGCGGGGGAGGGGGGGTTCGTGAATTTTAAACCCTGACCCCCTTTAAGATCTCTTTGCGCTGTTGGATTAGGCCTGTGCGGCCCAGATGAGCTCGCGCATGGCGAACGCCCGTTGGGTACCAGGCCATGCATGATACAAACGTACTGTACCATGCTTGCATGTTGCAACAGACACGGGGTTGCAAGTTGATGATTCGAGCACCGGCGGACCCAAGGCCCGGCTAGCCTAGGCTCCTGTCCGGACTCAGCTTCTATGAGCCCTTAAGGCCCAGTACCACTTCCAACCAGAAGAGGCACGGGAGGACGAGACTCTGTTCGGGCTTGTCAAATTTCCTGGTCCGCCACAGGATTCGAGGAAAGTGTAAGTAAAACCAATACTGAACGGCAAGAACGTACAGGTAGCTAGCCGGAACGGAACGCCTAATCGAACACGGTGAAACCTCCAAGTCTGTCCGGCGACGACGACGGACGGCCAGACCATCAGCTTCCCAATGCGTTGCAAGTTGGTCGGATCTCGAGAGACCCAGCAACCGGCACCCACCTCCGCCGCAACGGACACGATCGACGACGGCGAGGAGGATGCCATATCAGGCGTAGAAGAGCGGCAGCGCGCTGTGGAGGACATGCCGCCCGGCGGCGGCGACCTGGAAGAATGCGAGCAGGAGCGCCGCCGCCTACCAGAGCGCGCTGCAGTTTCTTCCCATCGCCGTCGTCCGCGGCGGCGTCGATCGTCTGCTCGGCCGGCGGTCGTCACTACTCCGGGCCGGGCACCGCACATTGGGCATGATCTGGATGCTGAAACAATCCATTGATCACTGACAAAAAATGGCCGGAGCGAACGCTCTTGTTGGGTATGGCGTGACACGTAGTGCTGCGGCGAGGGAGGCGAGCGAGGAGAGGATCGATGGCATGGTGGCGAGCCAGAGCACGGCCCGAGCCCACCGGGTTCATGTGCTTCCTCGCAAGAATGGCAGATGAACGACAAGTAGTATACTACTAGTGTGACACTACTGTCACGTCGACAGAGATGGCCGGATTAGGATTTGATTACTCATTTCTCATTCGTCAACACAAGAAGGAAAATTCCCCGGGCTTTTGGCTGAATTCATGCCCGTTCATCATGCTTGACCCACAGCTGTTTGTGGTCGAGGACTTTTTTTTTTTGGCAAATCTTGGCTGTTGACTCTTGATCAAACGGCCAGAAGAGATCCCAAGAGAGGTTCGGAGTTTAAAGTTCCGAACCCCTAGATGCCACCAACCCATCACCATACCGCCGCAATCATGCTGTGCCTCGCCAGAGCGCCGCCGCATCCTGAGCATCCCATATGCTCCGCGATCACCATCCGCCTTCTCCGCCGCAACGGCGATGGCTCCGACACCGACATCGCCGTCACGTCAAATGATCTCGCCGCTCTACTACTTCCACTGTTCCACACGGTCGTCGGAAATTCAGGATAGCTGCAGCGTCATCTGAAATTCAGAGATGGCATTTTTTAGTTTGCAGTTGAACGTTGATCCTGCCGGCGTACAGCTCTGATCGCACGGTCATCATAGATCACAAAGGGGGTCGGAGTTTTAAGTCCCGACCCTGCAAATCTGAAGCGAACAATATTTAGACATTCAGACAAGATATAACCTTCTTCATTAACATTGTATCGCCATTCCTTTTTCTGAAACGAACAAAAGCCGAGGTCAGCAGCGGAAGAGAAAGGAACTCCCGATTCCACTATTTCAGGGGTCCGGAGAATTAAACTCCGAACCCCCGGGGCGAGCTGTGGCGGAGCTAGGCCAGCAGCGAGCTTTTCCTACCGCCATGGAAGCCGCTGGATGGGTTGCAGCAGCCAGCACAGCAGAGTGTATGGCCTTTCTCTACTTCTCATGGCAGAGTCCCAGAGAAACACCGACATGAACATCGTGGGGGATCGGAGTTTCAAGTCCCAACGACCCCCTTTGGGATCTCTTTCTGCCGTTCGATTAGGCCTGTGCGGCCCAGATGAACTCGCGCACGACAGACGCCGCCCTGTTGGGCCTTAACCAGGCCCACGCGTGATAAAACGAGCTGTGCTTGCATGTTGATCCTCATTCCTTCGGTCCATTAGTCCATGCATGCATGAAGTCAATCTGGAAGCTAAGGGAATAATCATGCTATTGTTCAGGTTGGGAAAGGAAAATCTGGTTTTAGTTTTTGGTGTTCCGGCAACAAGCATCCAGAATTACCAAACGGAATGCTAGCAGAAATGATACTCTTAGTTGATGCATCATGCATGATGATGAACATCATCACTGTAAAAGAAATTCTTTCAACTAAGGGCCTGCTTGGAAGACCTGTTTTAGATCCAAAACCGGTGTAAAATACCGGCCTGTAACTTATTTTTAGTGGGACCATAAAATCGTGCTTGGATGACTTGTATCTCGGATTATAACTCAGCCCGAAAAGCCCATTATCCTGGGAAAAGAAAAAACTGCTCTCAAAGCCACATATAAAAAATGGACTTCTCTCCGCACCGCCGGCGCCTCCTCGTCTTCGTCCCCACGCCGTTCTCATCTCCGGAACTGCATCGTCTTGGAGTTGACAGCATCGCTTGGAGCTCACCGGAGGCACTTCCCTCTTCTCCGATCTCCTTCTGAGTTGCCAGCATCGTCTTGGAGTTGCATTGTGTTTCCATCACTCGGTTCCAATTTTTTGGGTGTAAATCCTCTTCCAGTGCAACTACGGGTTCCAGTTTTTGTAGGTGCCATGTAGATGATTCTCATATATCTTCTTCTCAATCTGAATTTTCTTGTTCCTATTCGATGTTCTGCTCTAATTTTTGATGAAGAGTGATGTCTGAATCTGAATTGACTATTGGTTTATCCAGTTTTGTAGCTTCAGATTGGGATTTGGATCTGAAATTTCCATGTATGTGTTCATGCTAACTTTTTGATGAGAAAGAAAGCTTTCACTTCTACAGTTCATAGTGCTGGAAAAGTTTTTGTTTCTTCTCCCAAACAGCTCAGCCAGAGGATTTTCTTTTCACCTGTACTTTTGGGTAACCAAAGTTACCCGTGATTTTATTTACGACCGAGAAAAAACCCTAAAACATCCAGGCCCTAAAGGTTGACATCTGCTTAATTATAGCTTCTAAGGGGTAAATTAAAGTCAATCGTATTTTTGAATTAAATTGGCAGCAGAAGAGTAAATAATCAAGCTCCATCGTTTCCACTCTTCTTCCACGACGAGTCGACCATGGTACTCCTAACTCCTCTCAACGCCGGAGTTGTGTAATAACTTCCATATATATGAAATGAAACAACCGCGACGGCGGCGGGGCTCCGGCGAGGCCCAGCATGAGGCGGCAGTGGCTAGCGATATGTGTCCGGGCCCACAGATTTACGCTGTTTGTGGTCGAGGACTATTTTTCACAAATCTGGGCCGTACAGTCTTCATCTGACGACCAGAAGAGATCTCAAGGAGGTTCGGAGCTTAAAGTTCCGTGTCTCGCCGGAGCGCCGCCGCATCCTGAGCATCCCATGCTCTGCGCTCGCCATGCATCCGCCTCATTGGCGGCGGCGAGTGCTCCGTCACCGACATTGCCGTCACATGATCTCGCCGCTGTACCTACTTACCACACCGCCGTCAGAAATTCAGGATAGCTGCAGCGTCACCAGAAATTCAGGATACAGTCACATCTCTACGTCTTAACAACTGAAATGGCACTTTTCGGTTTGCATTTGCAGGCTGATCCTGCCGGCGTACAGGTTTAATCGCACGGACATAACAAAAGGGGGTCGGAGGTTTAGGTTCCGACCAAATCTGAAGCAAAGAATATTCAGACATTCAGGCAAGATATAACCTTCTTCATTAACATTGTATCAACAAAGTAGTAGTACGTTAGCGTAACAAGCTATTGGGCATTGGTCGTCGTTGCCGTGGCCGGAGCAGGAGCCTCACAGGCAACAGTGCTGGCGATGGTTTAACAATTTTTGACAGAAATGGAGTACTAGTTTGACATCATATTAAACAAGTACCGGTCCTTGAGGTAGCAGCAGGTCTAAGATGGCGACCGTGACGTCAGTGAAACCTACTAGAGGGGGACGGGGCGGAGGCCACGAGGACCCTCCCGTTTGGGATCTCTTTCTGCCGTTGGATTAGGCCTGTGGGGCCCAGGTGAGCTCACGCACAACTATGCCTCAAGTACAATCCAAAAATCTAAGTTGACAAGAAAAGACGGACAATTTACTTTATATTCTAACACTCTCTCGCGCCTTCAATTCAATCCAAATGTCTAAACTGATGAGAAAAGGCGAGAAATTTACTTTAGATTCTAACACTCTCGCATCTCTAATTCAATTCAAAAGCCTAAGCTGATGAAAAAAGACGAGGACTTTAGATTCTAACACTCTCTTGCACGATGCCCCCTCAAGTTTCTTGAGTGGAATAGAAATGGACTGCAATTTTTTATTTAATTGCGTGTCAGCCAGGATTCGAACTCAAGACATTTGGTTCTAATACCATATTAAGTTGTATACACTAATCAGTTCAATCCAAAAGCTTAAGTTGATAAGAAAAGACGGACAACTCCCTTTATATTTCAACATGAAGGAATATGCCGATCGATGGCGGCCGCGACGGCCGCCCACGGGTGCGCTGCAGCTTCTTGTCGTCGTCGCCGTCATCGATCATCTGCTCGGCGGCCGTCGCTACTCCGGGCACACTAACTGGGCATGCATGATCTGGACGCTGAAACAATCCATTGATCACTCACAAAAATGTCCGGGGCGATTGCTCTTGGCGGGCATGGAGTGACACGTACTGCTGCTGGGGCCGGGAACTGGGAGGGAGGCGAGCAAGGAGAGGATTTAAATTGGCAAGAGCGAGACGCAAATCTGGGACGTAGACCCTACCGCCGGAGCTCCGCCGCCATCCGCCTCCACCACCGCCACATTGGCGCCGGCGAGGGCTCCCACACCAACATCGCCGTCATATATATGATCTCGCCGCTGTACTACATCGGTACCTCCACATTGTCGTCAGGAATTCAGGATAGCTGCATGATACAGTCACATTACGTCTTAACAACTGAGATTGTATTTTTCAGTTTGCAGCTGCAGGCGTACAGGTCTGATCGGACGGCTATTAAGATCCCAAGGGGGTCGGAGTTTTTAGTTCCGACCCCAATTATGTACGCAAATCCACCTTCTTCACTAACATTGTATTAGCAAAGTAGTACATACGTTAGATCATTCAAGGGGTATTGGTCACGCTAGAGACCAGACTTTCAGCATCAGAGTGCACTACCAAAATGGTGAAATTACCCACTAGCCAGCAACATGGAACATGATTACATAATAACCAGGCTTCTACTTGATTTCTTCATTTCGACTTAATTCTACTTGCAAGAAGAAAAAGAAAAAGAAAGGAAAAGATCAAGGTCCTTGAGTTAGTCTTTGGAGTTCACTCTGTTCATCCAGTGTCTCTATGAGTAAAGGCGGAGCATACTGCGCATTCCCCTGGTGCTCTTCTGCATCTTGGCAGAATGAGAGGATTATGGTGTCGATCGACATCTCGACAACCTGGAAGAAAAGCTTGGCAACAATGAAACCAAGGGCCCATGATACCTGCAATTGCATCATCATCAGAATTTAACAGACACCTTTAGGTCTTACCAATGGAAATGGTGTTTGTCAGTTTGCAAACTGCAATGCCGGAGCGATGAAATGCTTACCACTACAGGAACAAGAGGAGATGATATCTTGTTATGTGCGGACTTGTATTTGTGTGTGTCTAACATAAGGAAGGCAAAGAGCGCACAGAATAAGCTCACACAGAGCTTCCCCAGAAAGAGGATGACATCTCCAATGACGTTAACTTTTCCAATGCGCAGTATGTTATTCATGATCAAACCAGTTGCGAGAACAGAAGCTTTAAAGAACCCTTTCCCAGTAATGGCAATCTGCAATACCGAAAGAAGGGCATAAGCCTAATGAATTAAATATAAGCATCAACTTGGATAGCACATGGTTTTTCCAGATGATTTTGCGTCCACACCAACACAAAGCAGGTTAAAACAATTTTCAGGCATGGAGCAATTGCTCCATGAACAACGATTTTTGTATTCTTACCATTATATAGGCATTTCGGTTTACAGACTTAAGTGTCCAGTCTATGCAGCCCAGGCAGCATTGAGAAGAGGATGATGTCATTTTTCCAAAGCAGCTTTCCCGAGCAGAATCAACTAGCTTCAACTTGCGCCTGAGGCATTCTAGTATAAACCGCACCCACTCAACAGCAGATACAACAAGTGAACCTATAGCAACTGATCCAAGGCTGTAACGCAACAACCGCTTCAGTGAAGAAACAACTGTGACAAATGGTATGTCATGCTGCATAGGAATAGCTCAAACAGTCAGTAGAAAGGGGAAGTAAACTAATGACTGAATACAGAGTGAATTTAAGTGCCTCAATTCACTTACGGATATTTCACCGCGTGCCCAATAGTACGAAGCAACTGATCCAGCAATCACGGTTGAAGAGCATGCAATAAAGAATTGGGTTGCCCAGTAACAGCCAAATAAGTGGAAAAGAATGGCAATACCAATATGAGGGGTGTAATGCATGCTGTACCCACAACAGTTGTCACAGTTTACTTTGCCCAACTTCAGATCATATGAACAACAATCTGTATTGCAGTCATTTCGGAGAACTTGACCAGAGCTGAAGAGATGGAGTGTGGCAGAAAACCAGAACATATAAAAGATAGTGAGGATAAAGTATGGCACAACTGGGAAAATAATTAGTGCCTGAACTTCACCAATGACCTTCGCAGCAACCTGAAGATAATAATTTATCATGGTTAGTGCTTAGGACATATGAACTATATTCTTGCCATCAAAGAGGAGGAATGGCATTGATGCTGCATGTCTCCAAAACCAAGCTTCTGCTTATATAGTGTATAATAGTTAGCTAATCAAGCTTGTACATCCAATGATTCGCGTACCTTCAGGACAGGTGTTGCTATCAGTATACGCCGGACTATAGCTATGGAGGACAGAAATGCAATGATCATTACTACTGTCATTACCACTGTAGCAGCATGAAGGTGGCTTATTTCCTAGTAAAAGAATGAACGATCAGACAACAGGAGGGAAGCTGGATAATGTAAAAAGTTGAGAAAATTGGATATACTTACCCGCCCAGTTATGTGGACATATGGATCACTTTCACCAATTACAACTGTTAAGGGATCGTTGCCTAACCAACCAGCTGAATTAAAATGTAGCATGTTAAATGGCATACAATGGAATTTCCCTTACTATATTTTGGAATTATGACTTGCAATAGTGAGCTGTACCTTTAATATAACAAAACATAGTAACAGAGATCACTAGAGCATTGAAGAGCACTACAGTTATCCATGGCATGGCAGCAACAAAATAACGAATCAGAAGCAACCAGATAACTGACAAGAAAAGAGGGAGCAGTCCACCACAAACGATCAACACAGGCCATGACTTCCCAATGTCGGCAACATATCTCTGCAGATGAAGGAAATGGTAATTTATATATTCAAAGAAAAAATGGGACTCCAATACTATATAGATCATGTTGCATCAGGAATTTCTCAAAATACTTCAAAATGCATATCCATTTCAGTTGCTGGAAAGTAATAAGCCTCTTTCAGAGCAATCATCAGTGCAATCAAATTCATTTGTAAGGATAGAAAGTATTACTGCAGTGTAATGTATGGTCAGTGTTAGCTATAGGAATAGCTGGGACATTTGTCACTTCCAACATAAATCAGAAATGTTTGTGACAGCAAAAAAGGAATGCGCAGGTAATAAAACAGTGTGCCGGGAAGTTCACAAACCTTCAAGACTGAAGATTTAGAATTGATGGCCTTGTGGATCGTTTTATCTATAAGAATATTTTCGTCAATGTTGATACCACCCATCTGCTGCCAATGCTTCAAAGAGACATTGGATGCTCGGGCAATAAATTGGCAGCTCCAATAGACTGAAGGGAACAAAGATTTTGGATCAGCTATCTCACTGTTTAAACTTCTACATGAAGAAGTAAAGCCCTTAATTTAATCCATGATCACAAAAAATGGTCACATGGAAGTGCTACAGGCAGAGCAAAGATTACCATTCACACTTGGAAATATGACAGGGTAGCATGGACCCTGCAGCTGAAGAGAACTATTTCTCATATCTGGTGTGAGAAACTCAAAATAGTCATAGTCCCTGTTGATCCAATCATCGACAGAGAGGCGAATGTCCCCCTCTGGATAATCACAAACAAAGTTTAATCCATCTGCTGCTGGAATGGGGCACTCCATCAGGCAGATGGCTTTGGCATCAGCAAGGTTAATCTTGTTGTCCTTGACCCCACTTTGGTACACCTGGTTTGGGTTCATCCAATATCTAACATCAAGTTCATGCAAATCCGGGTCACCATGCCTACTGCCACAAATGTTCCCTTTGTAGTCTAGTTCGTAAGTAAGCCTGCGTCATCAAAGCAAGATAAGACATCTGTATTACTTAGATACGCATGCAGCATGTACTAAATAGGAGTAGTATGGTTACTGATCATAGAGTCTGAATAATAGTAAAATGATAGCCATATAACAGTTGCACAGCACTGAGTTTTATCCCTAAACAAATTTCCTTTTGGTCAGCACTCAGTAGTGGGTTTTGGTTTCTAATAATATATAACCGTAGTGTGAATTGCTTTTAGGGAGCACAAATCCTGTATAGCTGTGCTGTTAAGTTTTTTTTCGGAGGGAATACAATTCCAAGGACCACACAACTCTAATATATAAGAGTAACCACTAAAGGCACATTCTCTCCCTGCAAAGCAAAAGTGGGCTTCTTTACCTATCTCCGGTTGGGAGGTTGAAACAAAGCAAGCAAAGATTATTCGATTCAGAGTACAAATAACAAAGTCGGGAGCAAGAAGTTTCATTCCGAAATAAGCAAGATCTGCTATTAAAAGTCTTTAATAACCTCAAGAAAGTCATCTGAATGTTCCATACTAGCAACTGGCACCCTCATTTTCTCACTCTATGTCAGTTCAATTAGAGACTGAAAGTCTGAAAGAAACACATCAAGGTGAAGAATTGACCAGAATCCGCACGAAAAAAAATGAGCCAACAAGAATGTGAAGGTATGCACTAAACACCTAAACACATCCAACAAGGAACTTAGCCGCAACACCTGAAAAAGCTCCGTTCTTGGTAAATTATTACTGTCTGAAGAACAGCTCAAAATGTACAGCAGCATTAATCACCAGCCAGCAAAGGAAAAGCTCCCGGATGAACGCTCTTAACATCTAGCTACAGGGAACCGAAATTAAGCAGCACCGACAGCACAGATCGGCGAATCTTGAGGAGGGGTCAAGGCGGGTGGGTGGGTTCACCTGAGCGGGTTGCCCTGGTTGAATCCGAAGCTGGAATTGACGATCATGGCGACCCAGAAGGCCGCGAAGAGCACCAGGAAGGCCAAATCCCGGCACCTCCGGTTGTGCCGAATGATGCCGTCCCCGCCGCCTCCGCCGCCGCCACCTCCCAGCTCATCCTCCCCGCCGCCCGCCGCCGCCGGATGCCTGCCTATGATGGCGCCGAGCGGCCCTCCCATTCCGCCGCCGCTCGCTTTCGATCCGATGTTGTGGTAGCTCGCGCTTGCGCTGCCTGTGCGAGACAGCGAGCGATCTGTGGGCAGCGTGGGAGCGGAAGTGAGCGAGCTCAAGCTGTGGCTGGTGGAGTGATGGGCTTGTCAGTGTGAGCGGCTGAGCGCTAGCTTTTTACTTTTTGGCTTTTTGCTGCTGCGGCTGCGTGAAAAGGAGAGTGGGAACGGCACGGAGACCAGGAACCTTTTCCAAGTTTACAGATTTCGCCCAAATTTTTGTCCAAGATTTGATGATGTTTCAAAATATTTCGCTTAGATTTAAACCCCACAAAAAAAAGGATGAAACGGTTAGGTTAAGACTGCCGCCTCATTAACCGCGGTCAATGGAGTAAGCTACGCAATTAAGAGCGAGATTAATTAATATGGATGGATTTGGTTACCTGCTCGCGGCTGATGGGTTGCCCGTTCTGGTCAAATGAATCGACCAATCGTGTGGGTGAAGTTCGTGGAGCACGCTATTGACTGTCGTCACTGCATGCATGTAGTGGTACACGTTAATTACGGCGAAGGTACATGGCAAATAAAAGGTCTTTTTCTTTCCTTTTTCTGCATGAGCAAGTAAAGGTTTCGGCGGAATACAAGAAAGGTGTCCCTGTCTTTCGGCCTTCACTAAACAGAGATTGTTGTTTTGGCTCGAGGATGGGTGAGCTAGGCTAGTGCAGGAGGCAAGTTGGTACAAATGTTGCATAAGCATACTACTAGTATATATCTGATTAGTACTTTACATCACATTCCGATAGATAATTATGGGTGACCTCTATACATAGTAGAGTATTGACTTAGATTAGGTCTTGTGAGCAGGCCATGGTATTCCTTACATATACTACATGTTGGATTGTTGGTATTCAAAGTTGAAATACGTATATTCTCTTTCAAATTATTCGCATGTCCCTCAGTAGCTCTTTCAATTGACTGTAACTCTATTGCTTCTTTATAGCCAAGTAGTAGCTCGTTGACGCGACTCCGTACTCTACACACAGGCATACGCGTACTCATCGTACATGTACAGATGAATTTTGCATAGGCTCCAGGCTCTAGCCAACCGGGCCTAGACGAAGGTTCGAAATGGGCCGGGCCCAACAGATGCTCGGGTCATTCGGCGGCGACGCCGACGCGCATTTCCGGTACAAAAAACACAGAAAATCAAAACACGCGGAGCACATGGCGACCATGGCCTGGAGGTTGGGTGTGGTTTTCGATCGGTTTCGGAGGCAATGCGTCATCCTCGCGCTGTCGCAGCTATAAATGCAACCTCACCACCGCCTGCTCGGACCGGCCGAGCCGAGGCGGAATCTTCCACCGTGCCGTTGCCACCTCCGTCGCCGGCGAGGGTGAGCACAGTCACCGGCGTCACCTCCCCTCCCCTCACTCCGGCCCACCACCACCTCCGTGTTGCTCTCGACCAGCATGCTGCTCGTCCTGTACCTTCTCACCGTCGACCCGGATGCCCCGCCGCTCGCCGCCAGCCCGCACCGCCGCTCCGGCCGTCACTACATGCCGTTCCGCCACGTCGCGTTCGGCCCGTTCGCCACCGAGCTCGAGTTGCTGCTCCACGGCGACGTCGGCGGCGGCGCCGTCCCGGATATCAGGACGTTCCGCGACACACTCGACCGCCTCCCCGACTGGGCTCACTTCGACGCCGAGCTCGGCCCCCTGGAACGGTGCGTGCGCCGCTCGCCGCGCTACAAAACTCGGTGGTTTCCACGCGCGCAAGCAGAGTGCTTGATGTTTTGCGCGCATGGATGGATTTTATGTATGTGGCCAGGTATTTCGGATCGGACGGGGAGCTGAACGTGAAGGAGCGGCTGCTGTACCTGTTCCCGATGCTGGACCGGGCGCCCAAGGACGGTGGCGTCAGCCACGCCGAGCTGGAGGCCTGGCTGCGCCGGCAGGCGGCGGACCGTCTCGACGCCGTCGCACGGATGGAGCTCAACAAGCACGACAAGGACGGAGACGGCGTCGTCACGCTACGCGAGTACCTCGCCGTCGACCACGATCAACACATTGGTACGGACAACTGTAATTTTAGTGTCAGTGTCTGCACGTTTTTGTTGACACTGAATCGTGTCGCCATACTTTAAGCACATTGTATGCAATCCGCAACAGCACCTAAAGACGCGTCGTCACAGGAAAGGTATGTTATAATTAAAGCAATCAAGATCGAACACGAGACACAGATTTTTATGTGGAAAACTCTTGCGGGAAAAAACCACGGGCGCCAACCGGCGATCTTCACTATATGGAGAGAGTGTTAGAACGCAGGGAATACAATGAGTCGTCTACCCTTCCCATGCGGCTTATAAGATATATTTATAGGACGGATTGACTGCAGTCAAATACGGAAACAAATCCGCTAATAAACATACCCGAACCATGAGCCATCTAGGCGTCCCCACAAGACTCACGTTATAATTCGGATTATATTTCAACAAACTCCACCTTGAGACGAATTCCATCTTGTAGCAAATGAAGTATCATCAATCAACTCACTTCAATAATAAATAATCACCGGCGCCAAAAGTCACTAGGACTTAATTTGTAATGCCAACTAAGCTTGAGCATAGCCCAAACTTAGCTCCAGGAACTTACTTTGTCAACATATCAGCAGCATTATCATGAGTGCTTATCTTGTACACCTTAACACCACCATCAGCAATGATATCTCGAATAAAGTGATATCTCACATCAATGTGTTTGGTCCTTTCATGAAACATCTGATCTTTGGTTAGACAAATAGCACTCTGGCTATCACAGTGTATAGTAGTGCAAGAAGTAACCCCGCAAAGTTCAGAGTATAAACCTCTCAACCAGATAGCTTCTTTACAAGATTCAGAAATAACCATGTATTCAGCTTCTGTAGTAGACAGAGCAACAGTGGATTGCAAACATGCTTTCCAACTAACAGCACAACCACCAATGGTGAAAACATAACCCGTGAGAGATCTCTTATCCAAATCACCAGCAAAATCAGAATCAACATAACCAACAAGTCCATCTCTAGATTTTCCAAATTGCAAACAGGCATTAGAAGTACCTCGCAAATATATGAAAATCCACTGAACAGCTCTCCAATGCTCCTTACCAGGATTAGTCATGAATCTACTGACAACACTCAATGCATGAGATAAATCAGGACAAAAACAAACCATGGCATGCATAAGAGAACCAACTGCACTGGAATATGGAACTCTAGACATGTACTCAATTTCATGATCTGACTGTGGACATAAATCTGATGACAATTTGAAATGTGCAGCTAATGGAGTACTCACTAGATTTACTATATTTTCTATCTCTAGTAATTTCCATACCAAGAATTTTCTTAGCTGCACCCAAGTCCTTCATCTTAAATTCTTTACTTAATTGTGCCTTTAATTTAGTTATTTCTGATTTATCTTTAACAGCAATCAACATATCATCAACGTAAAGAAGCAAATAAATAGTTGAACCATTAACAATCTTCAAGTAAACACGGCTATCATAATCAGACCGCTTAAAACCACGAGAGAGCATAAATGAGTCAAACCTCTTGTACCATTGCCTAGGAGATTGCTTTAAACCATAAAGCGATTTCTTTAACTTGCAGACAAGGTTTTCTTTTCCAGGAATAACAAAACCTTCAGATTGGTTTATATAAATGTCTTCTTCCAACTCCCCATGTAAGAATGCAGTTTTAACATCTAGTTGCTCAAGTTCATAATCATGCATGGCAACAATACTAAGCAAAGTACGAATAAAACTATGCTTAACAACTGGGAAAAAGACATCATTATAATCAATACCTGGAATCTGGCTATAGCCTTTAGCAACCAACCTCGCTTATACCTTGCTGGCTCACTAGGAGAAAGATCCTCCTTTCTTTTATAAATCCATTTGCAATGTACAGGCTTTTTATTCTTGGGCAATTTCACTAATTTTCAAGTACCATTCTTTTCAAGTGACTCCATCTCATCTTGCATAACGGTCATCCAATTGTTGCAATCAGCAGAAGTAATAGCCTCGGAATAATTAGAAGGTTCTGAATTACCTTCAATCTCTTCTGCAACACTCATAGCATAAGCAATATTGCATTCTTCAATCAACCTTTTAACACGTTTAGGCTGCCTTTTAGGCCTTTCAGCAGCAATAGAATGTCGTGGAGACTGCACAACTGGAGAAGAATCATCAACAATTGGAGAAATTTCAGCAATAGGTGCATCTTGCACAGCAACATTATCAACATCTGGTGAATCAATTAAGTACTCCACCTGCACACTTATTTTCTCTCCCTCAATAGGAGCATCAACAGAAGGATTGTCAACAAACATAACAGTCTCATTAAAGATAACATTCCTGCTAAGCATAACCTTCTGAGTCTAGGGATTCCATAATTTATAACCTTTAACACCAGATTGATAACCAATAAAAATGCATTTAACAGCTCTAGGCTCCAATTTACCATTATCAACGTGAGCATAAGTAGTACAACCAAAAACTCTTAATTGCGAATAATCAGCTGGAGAACCAGACCATACCTCAATTGGAGTTTTCTTATCAAGAGGAATAGAGGGTGAACGATTAATAAGATAGCAAGCAGTGGAAGCAGCTTCAGCCCAAAAATGTCTATTCAAGCCAGCATTAGACAACATGCAACGGGCCCTGGAGATGATAGTTCTGTTTATACGCTCAGCTACACCATTCTGTTGAGGCGTATAAGGAATAGTGTAGTGCCTAACAATGCCTTCAGACTTGCAATATGCATTAAATTCATTAGAACAGAATTCCATCCTATTATCAGTGCGAAGCTTTTTAACCTTCTTCTCAGTTTGTTTTTCAATCATAATCTTCCACTCTTTAAAAGCTGAAAATGCATCTGATTTATACTTCAAGAAATAAGGCCATACCTTGCGAGAATAATCATCAATGATTGTCAATATATAACGAGAACCACCAAAAGAAGGCTTGCGAGATGGTCTCCATAAATCAGAATGCACATAATCAAGAATATCTTTACATTTATGAGTAGAGGTATTAAACGACACCCTCTTGTGTTTGTCAAACACACAATGCTCACAAAACTTCAACTTACTGATGCTATGTTCATCAAGAAGTTCTCTCTTGCACAATTCATACAAGCCTTGCTCTCTCATATGTCCAAGACGCTTATGCCAAAGATCAGTAGCGTCAGAATTAGATGATGAATTGGAAATTACAGCAGCATCACCTGTAATTGTAGTACACGAAGACGGTACAAATTTGGAGATTTCATTTCACCTTTCATCACAATAAGAGAACATTTTGACACCTTTAGAACTCCATCTCCACCGGAGTACTTGTACCCTTTACCATCAAGAGTACTCAGAGAAATCAGATTCTTGCTCATGCTTGGAATATGCCTCACGTCAGCCAAGATTCTGACAATGCCATCATGCATCTTAATCTGAATAGATCTCATACCAACAATATCAAGTGGACTGTCATCACCCAATCTAACAGAACCTCCACCTTGGAGAGAATCATAGGTGACAAACCAATCTCTATTAGAGCATATATGAAATGAAGCAGCGGAATCAAGAATCCATTCATCATTACTGTTAGCACATCCAGCAAAAGCAACTAAAGAATCACCATCGAAATATTCTGCCTCAGAAACAGCAACAGAAACATTACCTTCATCATTGGGTTTGCCTTTCTCTCTATATGTGTCATTTCTCTTCTCTTTATTCTTTAATTTTAAACAATCCTCAATGAAATGATTATTCTTCTTGCAATACCTGCAGAGTTTATCTTCTTTGCCACGAGACTTCGATCGGCCTTTGTAACGATTAGAACTTTTGCCTCTATTGTCATTGTTTGATTTATTTTCCGTCCTCCCACGAACAGACAAAGCTTCTCCTTTTGAAGCAGAACCTTCAGAAGACACCATCAACTTTATTTTTTCTTTAGCATGCAACGCCTCACAAACCTCATCAAGAGTTAGTGTATCATGGCTATATAATAAAGTATCTCTGAAGTTTGAAAAAGAACTGGGCAAAGAACACAAAAGGATCAGACCCAAATCCTCATCATCATATTCTACCTCCATAGCTTGTAGATCAGAAATGATCTCCTTAAAGACCGTTAGATGGTTACGCACAGAACCACTCTCTTGCAACTTGTGCGAATACAACTTCATCTTCATATGCATCTTGTTTGTCAAATCTTTAGACATGCAAATTGACTCTAATTTGAGCCACAAAGCAGCTGCAGTTTTCTCCTGCAGACAATCTTGCAAAATATTATTTGAAAGATGAAACTGAATTTGAGATAAGGCCTTACGATTTTTTTTCTTCTCATCATCGGTCCAAGATTTGGAATCCTTATTACCGAATTTATCAAGAGCATCATCAACATCAACCTGCGTAAGAATAGCCCGCATCTTGACTTGCCATAGTGCGAACCTTGTGTCACGATCCAGTTGAGGAATATCATATTTCACTGAAGACATGGTGAAGAAATAACAGCAATAACTAGAAGAGTAATAATCTGCAGAAATTTAGGTGTAACCCTAATTGAAGAAAACCTGCAGCCTGGTACACAACTCGTGTACAATCAGCAAATAGCCTGAACACCTCCTGGTAGCCTTCACGTGTGCACGTAGCCTAGAATTGACCAAGCACTTTTCACCAGATTGAATTCACGTGAAACAATAACTCACCTAGATCCACGTGCAGCAGTCACAAATCAATTCACCGTGGCTTCAATTTTCTTTTCCGCCTCGAAGTGTCGCACAGGAACACGCAGCAACAACAACAATTGAACTCGGCGATAACTTGAAGATTTACGAGATCGACTGACCGGCTCACCGGCTCGGTCTCGATCTCAGCACCGAAACCAGATCGGTCTAGGCACCGAACGCGCCAATACCAGATCAGTTTCGACGGACGACGACGGGCGGCGGCGGCGCGGAGAACAAAGACTGGAACCCTTTTTTTTCTCAATCTCGTGTCTTGCTCTGATACCACTTGTTATAATTAAAGCAATCAAGATCAAACACGAGACACAGATTTTTACGTAGAAAACCCTTGCGGGAAAAAACCACGGGCGCCAACCGGCGATCTTTACTATATGGAGAGAGTGTTAGAACGCAGAGAATATAATGAGTCGTCTACCCTTCCCGTGCGGCTTACAAGATGTATTTATAGGACGGACTGACTGCAGTCAAATACGAAAACAAATCCGCTAATAAACATACCCGAACCGTGGGCCATCTAGGCGTCCCCACAAGACTCACGTTATAATTCGGATCATATTTCAACAAGGTAGATGTCTTCGAATGAACACCCGGGAGGGACCTCGTTACGGTGAACGCGCGTCGGTTTGTCTTAGTCTCGGCAAACCAGCTAGAACATCCTTTAACGTTATAGAGACGAGAGATGATAAGCAATTGAAGGATTCAGAGGTGAATAGACTTAGGGTATAAATAGCAAAAAAGAGGAAGGTGTAAAACATAGAGGATATGAGTAATAGATTGATTTTGACAATTGATTAGTTACTTTTTCAATCGGCCTTGGCCCCCTATAGTTATAGGAGGAGTGATCGTGCGTTTATAGGACTCTTTTCCACGTCCTAATAGATTTTGGAAAGCTTCTACAATCAATAAAATCCCAAGATCAAGGAAAGAAACACGAAGAAACTTATTTGATTCGGATTTTGTGCTGAAGGTTTGACCACCCGGATACCTGTGGTCTGACCGCAGTTTATTCTTCGGTCTAACCGCCCACACAATGACGGTCAGACTAGCCTTCGCGAGAAAGATTTGATATTTTTCAAATTTAGTTTGAACTTGCTATAAATTCAAACTAGTGCCAAAATTGAGCGTCAACAATTTCATCGGGTTATGAGTTATTAACTGCATATTTTGATGTGATTTGCAAGATTGGACCAACACGGAGCACGACGAACCAGGATGGTGGCTACATAAGTTCATAAGCGCAGATAGAGATCATAGTGGCGCCATGGACATCATAGAGCCCAACGAGTACCACACTCATTTCTGAACTTCTTTTCTTTTTTTTTATTGTTGAGTACATCAGAAATTCAATAGATCAAAATAAATCTCCTCATGTCTATGTCTGTGTTGTATATATACTACAGCTTCTTGCATCCAGAAAATAGCAGTCAGGAAAAAGTGCAATTATGGTTGTTGAAGGATAAGTTAAGGCAAGCAGTGTCTAAAGACTTACATATACTTATAACGTTGCTAATTACAGTCCACTAATTTGATAAATTAATGCGTTTGATTCATCCTTTTCATCTGGCACGCATGCATGAAATACAGTGAAATGGATCATGGTAGAGACGGGAAATTAAGTTTGGATGAGTTTATCAGTCAGTCTCACATGATCGACCACAACTCCATTGTAGAGCACAATGCTGATGGTGATACTAGTTGTGCTGAAGCTGAGAAGAAGTATCGAGAGCTCGATTCTAACAATGACGGGTAATACTTGAAACAGAAGAAAAGGGCACAAATACTAGAAACAGAAGAAAAGGGCACCATTTTGTGTAGTGAAAATTTGTAAAGAAAATTTTTTTTTACTCCGCCATTTTCCTTTTCAGCTATTTGACAGTGGAAAAAGCACGTCCAGTAATCCAGCGCCCCATCTCGGGAGAGTTTTCATATGCTAAATCACATGCAAAGCTTTTGATGAAGGTGACTAACTAACCATACCAAATATAACTAGTAAGCAATTTTCACTATTTAATTGATAACCACCATAAACTACCTGTTTTTTTTGCAAATATGATAATACATAGGCTGATGATAACAAGGACAACAAGTTGTCAGTAGAAGAGATGCTGAACCACTACATATCTTTCTATAATATATTGTTTACATGGATGATCGCTATGACTACGATGACATTGGCAACAATTTCCACGACGAGCTTAGGTGACAAATTTAGCCAAAACGGTATATATAAATTGTTCACTATGACAAAATATCTTGATAAAAGCTGTAAATTTTGACAAATTGTATGAACGTGTACATATGGGTAACTGCACGCGTAAGTAATCTAACATTTGTACGCTTATACTTTCCGATGGAATATATAACATGTTTTTGATAGGGCAACAACAGGTGGTGGACCCAAGAAAATTCCAGTGTGTGCCCACATCAGAGTTGCAAGTACTGACCTTAGAGTCTTAATAAACAGAAATACAGATTTATCAAAAGTACAATATGAATATAGTTCGAGTTAAATCTATTACATTGATTTAACTTATAGATTCTAGTTTACAAAACACAAAAACATCCCTTCAATTTTCGAACTCTTGGTTTTACTCATTTCAGCTTCCATATTTTCAATCAATCTGTGATTGCCTGAGGCAAGATCAGAGAGACTCAGAAAATACTTCGGTCCCGCATGATCTTTCTGTGGGCTGTGCTTATGCGTCAAGGACAGGTGAGGATTCTCTACCATAATGTCATTAACATTATGGCCATTAGTATATGAGATTTACTCTTGTATTGTTTCACACATTAGTGTCTGTAATGATAATGTCATTATAATAAAGAATGTGAACCCCAAATGGACCGTTGCTTGTTGGGCTTTGGTCTGTCGACTTGTCAACGCAACAAGGCACCCCTCCAATGTTTAGCCCCATTGAATCGTCAACATCCGCTGGAATTAGAAAAATCATTTCGATCACCCAAATTTTCCGCTGCTGCTAAATTTAATGTAAAAATTAAATCCTAACACCCTAACACAAACTGCGAAGATGAAATTCAACAATACAACTGGAGAGAAGATTACAAGGGATTCTCGTAGTAAGATGGATCAGTTTGCTATCAAGGGTTTACAAGGTACATTGGATACATTCAATATCTACAGAGAAACAATCATCTGCGAAAATAAGGAAGTCTCATAAGGCGCATTCAGAAATAGGATGCCCATGGATTACAGAACTGGTAACCATTTTTTTAGCCAACATTGATGTTCAACACAAACAAACTAACAGTGTAAACTGTATAGGGAGTAGAAAATATCTCCTTTCACCAATACACCACCATCGTTTTGACAACGACCTATTCGATGAGGTTCATAAAACAACTCATCTAGTTCAGCTAACATAGACAATGCAGTTTCTTGGTGGTAGACAACCAAAAGAGTGCAGGGCATCATGTCGTCAGTTTGCCAGGTTCATAAAAGACCAGCTTGAAGGGCATAAGTCCCGCACCGTGTTCCCATCCTCATCCTTTATTTGAAGATCAGCATGATGCTTGACAAGCAATTCAGCAATATCTTCTCGCTCACAGAGGACAGCATAGTGAAGTGCTGTTTGTCCTTCATTGTCCTGAATATAGAAGGGGCATAAACAGTGTTGTTCATTGATCTTATGTTTAAATTTTTCAGGGGAGCAGTGTCTAACAAACCAATATATCCATTAGTAGCACCTAGCTGGCATGTCCATCACACCAACATGGCAATCTCATACTTATTGACACTATTATATGGCCACGATGAATAGCCAATTATTTATTTAATGTAGTATATAATGCAATCCCACTGAAAATACCATGGCAAGATATATTACCAGCTTCTTGGCTCTAATACATACTCACCAAATTTATCAGCGCGTGAATTCTACTAGAATCCACAGTGTGAAGCATAAAGGTAGAGTCAAGTACCTGAGCATTCACGTCAGCATTTGCATTGACAAGAATCTCAACAGAATTTAGATGACCACGGTCAACAGCCCAATGCAGTGGAGTTCTGCCTTCACTATCTGAAACCATCATAAAGAACTATGTTTAGATGGGTTATGCTACAAAGAGAACATAATCGTGGACAGTTCAGAACACAAACCTCTCATGTTGACCTCTACACCAGCAGCCAGATGCTTCGCTATGTCATCAATTACTCCTTCCCTTGCTGAAACATGGATATCACCAAGTTCTCTGCAGTTACAGATAAGTTTGTTGCAATTATGGAAACACTGTGATGTGACTAAGATGACTGAATAAATAATTCTTAATAGCACCAATATGGAGATAACTAGTTGCATACTCCATGAAATAATTAATCGTGTCATTGTTATTTGCTAGTACTACTACGATTTATCAGCCATAAGAGACAATGTCCAAATACAACACTAACTGAACTTGAATCAAGGCAGTTTTAATACATAAGACCAAAGGTACAGGGTATACTTCAATTCAAAAACTTACGAGTCATTCCCCTGATCTTCCTCCTCATACATTAAACTGCTAAATACAGGCCCCATCGGTCCCTTCGAACTTGAAGCAGATATTGTGCTATCTTCATTTTTCATTTTCTGAAATCATGTAAATCAGATTATCAAATAAGCCAATATAGTGATGGGATCTCAAATAGCAAAAAAATGAATGGTGTTTTTCCCTGAAATAATGTAAATCAGATTAACAAATAAGACAATATAGTGATGGTATCCCAAATACCAAAACGATGAACAGTATAAGAGGACATAAGAGAATTACTGTGCTTAAACCCATGCTCCAGTTAGGGAATAGCTCATCAACAACTGTGATGTACTTCTGCATAGCTTCTTCTGTCGGCATAGCACCCAATTTATGCCAAGCATTCCTTGCATATTGACACCATATGGAAATTAGGATACTTGTAAACTAGATTAAGCCTTTAATAATTTTGACAGAGATAGACAGTGCAAAAGACAAATAGTATGATGGTAATATAAGTTAGCTGCAAACAGTAGATATCTCAGTTCAGACTCCAGTGCTAAATTCAAAGTACCGAAGGAAGTCAGGCAACATTAAAACAAACAATACAATGCAAAAAATAAGTTGAATTGCAGCATCCATGACGAGGAATGCTACTATTTGTGATATCATCGAGCTACCAGGAGATTTCACATCCAATGAACCAAACCTGTAAACCTAGAGACAATACCAACGAGTTAAGTTTCTAACAAGAATCATAGCTACAAGATTAACACAGAGGAATATACTTGTGATACGAATGTATGAGTCTCCTCTGGTCAGTGAAAAGCACCAAAAAAAAAACTACCACCAGATTTCGTGATCAGCAATTCTAGCGGTAACTGAACCTAAATTTAGCTATCGATAAAATTCGATCCATTTCCCTAAACCCTCGAACTGAAACAGTGGGGTTAAACCCGACTCTAATAGATGCTTGAACTAAATCCAAAAAAAAAAATCAAGGAGCAGGGAGATCGAATCTACCACTTGGCGCGGGCCTTGAGCTTGAGGGCGGACGGCTGCGGCGCGGTGCAGGGCCCCTCGGTGGCGATCTTGTAGAGGCCGTAGAGCTGCAGCTGGGCTTGCTCGGGGACGCTCGTGCCGGACGCGGCGGAGGCGGCGACGAACGCGGAGGCGGCGCTGAACTCCTCGTCGAGCTCCGTGCTCTCCACGCCCTCCCAGTCGCTGTCGCTGCCGTCGTCGTCGCTGGTGTCCCCATGGCCGCCGTCGAGGGAGGTCGGCGGTGGGGCCGAGGCGGCGGGGGTGTCCGGGGCGGAGGGGGAGGTCGGCGTGGAGCGGGTGATTCGGAGGTTGTCCTCCTTGAAGGCGATGACCGTGGAGATGAGCTTGGCGACGAGGAAGGCGAAGAGGAGGCCGATGACCGCCGCCTGGGCCAGCTCCTGCCAGTCGCCGCCCATGGCCGACGCCGACGAGTCGCCGAGCGAGATGGGATGCGCGGACGGAGGGGGCGGCGGAGAAGAGAAGAGGACTGGTGATATTTTTCTCGAGGGCCCCTTGCGCTTTTCGTTTATAGAATCTTCCGTAAAATATTCCCAAATGTGGGCTTACAGTATTGGTAATTGGACGCCAAATCATAGGCTCTCGTCATGGTTGAAATTACTAGTAATATCCAACAAATATCTGCCAATAGAACTGAACTAGAAGAATGGTGTATATATTGACGTGTTCGCTTTATAGCTGGTATATACTACGTGGAATCATAACTTTTATATAAAATCTTCTCCAGCGTCATCTCGTATGTCATCGACTTCAGCACACCCCACCGCCGCCCATCTTTCACCGATGCCAGTGTTGGTGCCAATATCACCATCGTACCAATGATCTCCCACGAGACGGTGAGGATGTCGGTGTTGTAGATTGGCGTCATGTCGGTGTGGTAGAGGTCGAAGTTACGCTTGAACACTCAGTCGAGCTTGAGGTTCTCATCGAAGAGGGATAGCTCGAAGGTGTGGTTCAGTATGAGCGGCATGGCCACGCCGTAGCCAAGGCGACAAATGACATCCTTATTGTAGTCCCTGGTAAGGTCGACACTGATGTTGATCCCAATCTGCCGCATCGCCAATTGAGTGTTAAGCGTCGAGATACACGTCAAGCAACCTGGTGGCATTGTCCATGATGTCGTCGTTCATTTGGAACAACACATAGTCGAGGATGTCGTTAGTGAACCCGTAGATTATTTTAGTCGTTTTTCATACTTTCAAAGTTTAGCCTCTCAACCCAAAATTTGAGACTTTTTGCCAAACATCAGCTCATAAGTTTAAAACCTTGAATTAAAAAAAATCAAACTTTCAACTTAAAATTTGAAACTTTCAACCCAAATTTCAAAACTTCCAACACAAAATTCCAAAAATTTGTATCTAGGTTTTAAACTTTCAACTTGTATTTTCAAATTTCCAAATCAAACCAATAAGAACACTACGTACCTTAATTAACGTTGGTTTCGGCGGGGGTGCTCGCAGCTCGTGGTGCACGGGCGCCAACTGGCATCCCCTAGCATATGACCCAAATAAACCTAGCTTGGGATTTTAGGTTTGATATATACAGCGTAGGAGGTAGGGTGTTGTCTAACTTTCCGACGGGTTGACGCACATTAGCAAATCCCAAAGGGAGATGGTGATTATGAGGACTGATAGGAGATGGATTTTCATCTCCAACATTCTCTCGTTTTTGCATGTCACCTAAATAGTTAATAAAAAATTTGAAAAAAAATGACAACATAGATTAATATGAAATATATCACTCCACAAACATACAAGGTCAAATTCGTCTTTTACAAGTTGCAACAAAAAGAATAAATTAAATTAAAAATAATTAACGTACATTCATAATTATATTTGTTATTTTTGTTATTGAATTTAAACATGTTTGTGGAGTGATATGTTTCATATTAATCTATTTTATCAAAAAAATTTATTTTTTTATAACTATTTAATTGACATGCAAGAAATGAAGGGATGTTCACTCGAGAGATAAAAACACTTTCCCGGACTTATATGAGTATAAATGCAATTCGCTATTTCATTTTCTATCTTATTATCCGAGACCGATCCTCTTTTTTGTTTAAGAGCGTGAATAAAAGCATTCCTTGCCCGTGGTTCATGGAGAAACCCACCATATTAGTTCGGGCCCGAACGCCACGGCAGCAACTCGCATCCAGAATCTCGCTACGCTGCCGTAGTTTTCGCCTGCTTGGCGGTTGTGGGAAGAAAACCTCTCGATCTCGTGGTATGGCATTTTCTATTGGTATATCATATCCGTTTAGTTCTGAATTACTATTTCAGATTGGGTTCGGGAGTTCCTATTTCAGTTTAGGGTATAAATTAAAGTTTTGAGATGTATTCAGTCAGAATATTAATTCAATCTCTTATGGTTTTTAGGAGGTGGTCATCAAATCGTCGATTGATTTGGGGATGTCATCATCACAGAGGCATCGGAAACAACCTAGTACCTCCCAGCCCCAGCAGGACATAGTTGGCAGCAGCAAGTGCCACCGCCACCGCCTCGTGGCCTCGGGTGCCACTGCTGCCGGCACGACGGAGTCGGCCTCCTCCCCATGGTCTTCATTGGATGGAGACTTGGTTCGCCTGATCGGGTGGCGCATGCTGGACAGCGACTTGCTGGACTACGTCCGCTTTCGCGCCTTATGTCTCAATTGGCGGAATAGCACCATCTACCCACGCTGCAGCGGCGACGGGTGGCGACAACGGCGGCAAGGGTATCATCAATCGGCAATTCCATCCATGCCGGTGGATGCTTCTGCCTGAGGGCCACGGTCTATATCCTTTCCATGGTAAGCTACGCGGCTACATCCGCTTCTTGAACCTCTCAGCACAGGAGCACTCGTTCGGGTCAAGCTCCCAATTTTCTGCGACCACTGCGTCCTCGACTCCGTCGATGGTCTCCTCCTCCTACAACGGGACGAAGACACTGTAATTCCCCTCCTCCATCCTTTTACCGGCGATATCATGTCCCTCCCACCACTAGCCACCCTTGCGCCACATATTGGCCCACAACTGCCGGGGGTTGGCATCCACAGCACAAGTTCTTCTACCTCGGAGCAGTGTGTGCTTTCTTCACTGTTACGACCGATGGACTGATCACTGTTATGCTTGCGCTTTGGCGGATAGGCCGTGTAGCATTTGCTACCTTAGCAACGGACTCTCTCCACCTGGGCGCTCCCAGGTTTTCGTAGACCCATTGCGTTCCAAGGCAAGCTATATGTGGTACACAGAAATGCCACATACGCCGATACATCAGATGTTTTTCAAATCAATCCACCAGAGCGTAATGGGAATGGGTGGGATGGGACTGCCACCACCAAAGTTGACCGCCTCATGCCCACAGGACAAGCTTTCTCGTCCTCTCTACCTGGCGGAATGTGACTCACAAATCCTTTTGGTTGGTCACACCGATAGGTACTGTTCAAATATGTCGGTTTATAGACTCTCTGACGTTATTTCTCAAAGGTTTGTACCAATAACGAGCATCGGAAACAATGCCATATTCATGGATTTGAGGAGTTTGTACCGTGTCTGCTCGAATAAGGCACCGCCGACTGTTGTGGGTGGTACGATTGTCTATATCCATCAGCGACAAAGTTACCTTGCGCAATATGACCTTACTAGTGGCACCTGGTCACACCCTACTGATGGGTGTGTCCGAAATGGTCTAGTATTTGGTCCTTGTACCTTCATCCAACATATCTTCACTTGCTGCATTCGCGAATACTGGTGGGTGCCTTTACTGCTATGCTATATTTTTCGCTTTTTCCTCTATCCTTGCAGTCCACTAAGGCTGTGTTCGGCAGCTTGGGATGGAAGCAAATCCTTCCTGCATGCAAAACGAAACGATTCATTAGTGCGTGATTAATTAAATATTAGCAAATTTTTTTAAAAAAACGAACCAATATGATTTTTTAAAGCAACTTTCGTATAAATTTTTTTAAAAAAAATATATCATTTAGCAGTTTGAAAAGTGTACGCGCGAAAAACGAAAAAAAGTAAGTTGAAAATCAAGTGCCGAACTCAGCCTTACGAGCTAGGCTTCTAGTAATTTAATTGTTTTTCATTCCGTGCCTTCAGGAATAAAGGACAAATATTTTGCCGGATGAAACGTCTCACATGGCGAGGGAAAGGCAAATGGCGTTCGGGGTACAACTCTATCTTAACAATTGCAGTTTTTCTTTCTTATATGTTTTCATCGAACAACACTTTGTTCTTTTATGCGGGTGATCCCCGCCCAATAATCAGGCTTAATACAACTAATTAGTACATTTTTTTTCTGGCTGTTCGACTGGTATAAGCCTCTACCTTGAATCGGCAGAGCACCTGAACTTTTTTCTCTTTCAAGACTTAAAGTTTCAGTCACTTTTTTTTTTGTTAACTTGATAGTCGCATGTATCTGCATATTATCTGTAAGTGACAATAAGTCCACAGCTATAACTAACAATGATGCTTGCCTAATTTTTGGAGTCATGAAACATTTGGTGATTATCATTGAACTGTTGTTCTTATGTATGGTCATATGAATTTTATGCGCCTGGATGATGTTATTTACAGTTGCAGCAGTGAAATGTACTTGCAATTGCCAATCAAACATGTAAAGATGCTAATGTTATGGTTTAAAATTTCGTTGTGTTAATGTTGGCATATATTGTGTTCCGGAGAAGTTGATTTCCTTCAGTTGTTTAGCTTTATATCAAGAACAGCTCGATTCTGCAACTACATTTTCATTTTTAGACAAAATGTCACAGATTTAGCTTCTTTATTTTTTTTCTATGAAAATGGCTCTGCAATTTTACTCTTCAGCTTCTATTGAAAATGGCTCTGCAACAAGGTTTGGTTCACATAAACACCCTAATGTTCTCTGCTTTTGTACATGTTTCCTCTTTCTAGGCGTGAATGACTTACCTGGAGCTGCTGAGTGGGGGGTAACGTGGTATGTGAAACAGCAAAGGAGGTGCTAAGATTTCCTCTGCATGTGAAGCACCTCAGGGAAAACTGACGATAAGGCTCCAGTCTTTGGTCTCTCTCTCTTGTAATAATGTAAAATTTAGTTTCTATTATTCTTTATTAGTTTCTGTAATAATATCCGAGTGAAAATTTTGTTGGTTTCAATCAAATTTTGGGTTGCCGGGACCGATTCAACACTTGGGACCCCAGAAGAGGACGGAATAGGAATATAGGATGAACGCTTTTGTAAAATTCCTAACGTAGTATGAATCTCAAAAGTAAATTCTAACCCACGTAGCACAACTCAGGACACATCCTAACGTAGCACGAATCTCAGAAAAAAAATTCTAACCCACGTAGCATGACTCAGGGCACATCCTAACATAGCACGAATACATTATACATGTGAAGATAGGACGTGTGAACACTGAAATCAATAGACAGACAAAAAGTGGTTTGATTTTAATAGGCTACCAAAATTTTAAAAGGACGTGTAAGCTTATCACTATGGAAAGTTGTTGATGCAAAAAACACACACTGACCTGGAAGATCTGCTTAGCTCCAGTGCAGGTCCAAATCTTGATGAGATGCGGGCGTGCCAGTCAGTTTGATTCTACAACTGACAAGATATACAAATAGTAGATCAGAGAACCGATCGGCCAACATAGCCGATGTAGTAATTCCGGCCGATCCTGATAACAGCCGATAGCGATAGGGTTTTGAGCTATCGGCTATGTGTTCAATGTAGATTCTGACACTTGACAAAGAGACAATCGGCTGATGATAATATGCATTAGATCGGCAATGACTTGATAAAGTGAAACGAAAGTTAGACATACTCGATCGGCTGTAGATATCAATGATACATAATCTAAATCTCAAAATATATTTAAACCAAGTGATTGGGATAGATCGGACAGGGCGCCGAGACAGTATAAATCACTTATGTCTAAAAACACCTCAAGAGAGAGATTATATATATTCATAGCATAGCCGATGAAGTGAATCTAACATAGATCCAATGCCAAAAAATCCACAAGATTAGATTAAACAGTGAAACCTTTGTTGTCATCGGCTAAATTCAACTTATATGCAATCCTTATAAGCCGATGCAACGTCCAGATAACTCATCGGCTGAAACCCCGATGAAACCCTTATCGGCAATCAAAAAGCAGGCTAGAGATTCATGGTTCTAAGCACGACTTAGTAGGTCAAACTCAACTGATGCAGCACTAAGTATGTAAAGAAACACGGTATCTAGATGATCAAGCTCTTGACTGATTTTCAGGGTGGTAGATGCCTAAGCTAATCTAATCTAGCAAGACGATTTAGTCGATACCAGCAGAAACCCTAAAACGAGAAGCAGCCGATAAAGCTAAATCGAGATGCTAATACTAGATTAACAGAAGACATATGATAAATAGTCAGGCAAATATATTATCCAAACCAGAGCAATCCAAGAGGTCGAATGTACTGATGCAGCCTTGAACGACGTCGACGTGGATGATACGATTGCCTGAACCGACGGAACATTAGACTTACCCCTTCGCCAAAGATCGACAGCCGATGCAGCCCCACGTCAGGTGCCAAATTCCGCCGGTTGATAAATAAACCGTAACAGAGTAAAAGGTGGCGATGCGCCGAATTGTATTGATCGAGAATTGATAGATTACAATAACCCCGGGTGTACATATTTATACTCATGGGGAGATACTAGTCCTTGTAGGACAAGAAAAAAACTTTCCTAAAGATAAAAGAAAAACATAAAGTCCTTAAGGGACACTAAACACACTTTCCCAAAGATAAAAGGAAACTAACAAATATTCTAATTAATAGATACAATTGCCTTCTTCGGACTCAATCCACACGTGGCAATCCTCATGAAGCACACCAACCGAACCCGACAATAATCCTGCCATCTCCTTATCGGAATCGGCTACATCGGCTATCCTTGTCCGATTCTGTTTCAGCCGATGCACACCGTAGCCGATTTGGCTTGCAGCCGATTCATACTCCGTTTTCTGTAATCGCTTATCTCCTCCAATCGGCTTCGGCTTTAACTCTGAATCCAATGCATAATTTACCAAATTTCGTCGTTAACAAAAGTCTGACAGTTTCTTTTACCGGGTAAAATTTTGATGTATTTGGTTTATTAGTAATTTACCACTAAGAATTACCATACTACACTGTGAAAAGCGTATATAAAAAGTTGTCAAAAGTTTGGACACAGAAATCAACTAGCAGGAATAGCAGGAATATACTGTCGATTAGTTTGGATCAGTTTTATAGACGAGAGAACTGATTGTTCCGGGGGGAGAGAGAAACGATTAAAAAATACATAAACACAAATCCAGACGGGCCGAGGTGCAACGTGCTTAGATCGACAGGTAAAAAAAAAAGAACACACGCACACCCGCACCCACACCCACATGGCCTAGAAAAAGGTTCCAGCTCAAACTCTTCGTAACCATTACTCATCGAAAAAACTGTATATAACCCATACATAGTATATCACATATAACCCATAGATTAAAAAAAAAACTGCGAATAAAAAAAGGAAAAAAAACCAAGAACTGCTGCTTTCGGGAGGGGAAAAAAAGAACCACCGAAACTTTCATCTGGAAAAGAACTTCCGTTTTGCACATAACAAGGTGCATAAAAATGTTACTTCGTGAAAGCAATGTAGCGGCTATAAACTAATACACCGTATAGGAAAAGAACCTAATAAAAATGTTCATAACAACAAAAGACAAAAAAATTGTTAGAATATGTGGTGAAATGTAACAACAGGAGGTCTCAAATTGTAAAAATTATTTATTTTCTTTTGCATGTAAAGAATGCGCACACAGATTTTTTGGTCCTATTTTTTATGTATAAAACAGAATAGAGATCATCAGTAGAAAATAAAAGGAATGCAGAATCGAAAACTTGAAAGCTCGTGATTGGATAAGTAACCACACCCTTTGGGTTTTTTTTGGCAAACCAGCGAGCATTTGTAGGCAAGGAAAACACATAACGGGCATACTTTACTTGATCATTTCCATCGGTGCACGTAGGCCACCGAGAAAAGACGCTTCGATCTCGTTGAGCGTTTGCACCAGTAATAAGCAATTTTGCTCGCGATCATCAGCTAGAAAAGAAGTCCCAAAGCAAATACTCGTCGAGATTACAAAGAAAAGAGAACATAGTGGCCAGAAGAATCGTAGGCTTCTCGTTGAGCGATTGCACTTGTAAGGTTTGTAACAAAAATCGCTCGCGATCATTAGCCAAAACACCCTTGTTGAGGAGATACCAAACAGAGAGAACAACAACAAAAAAGGGAAGAGCAAAAAGACCAGATCACCACGAGAATACGCAAAAGCAGCAAGTGAATCCTAAGAATTGCAAGATGGAAAAGCAGCATCACCTCCTGCTGCTGATTCGTCTGGGCTCTTGTCTTGGCTACGCTAAACTAGGCAGATTCTGATGGGGGTGGGGGTGGTTCTGGTCCTTTTATGGGTTCGGGAACTCTATTCCTTACCGACCCCACCAGTCAGTGACGAGAGTGTGGTAAATCCTTCGCGATAAGCGTTGCGCTTGCGCCATTGGGCTGGTAAGGGTTACAGCGACAAGCTCACATGTAATGGTCGCACTGGGGAGATCGATACGAGCCCTCCTCCTTGAGATTCGTGCTGTGTATCTCTGGCCGTCAATCCCTCGGCAAACGCTGACACAGCTGGGACCCACTGACAAATTCGGTTATCTATGGGCTTCGTTGAGCCAGGCGGACCGTCTGTTCGGGCCTCAGGCCTGTATAAAAAATTGGCATATTGGACGCACGAAGGCCCTGACTGGCATATTGGCGGAATAAGTTTATCTGAGGTCCCTAAATTTGTTAACGAATCTGATTTTCGTCCTTCATCCAAAAAACCAGATACAACCGGTTCCTGAACTATCAAAACCAATACAAACGAGGTCCCTCGGCAGTTTGGAAGGCGGTTTTGGCTGACGTGACGCCTACATTGCTGGTTTGACTAGTTTTTCGTCCTACGTGGCATTGACGTGGCGCTTACGTGGCATTCGATGTCAAAAAAATAATAAAAACAACGGGCCCACATGTCAGCTACATAGAAAAAATAATAAAAAACGGTGGGACCCACGTGGGCCCCACATGTCATCCTTACTGCTCCCCTCTTCTCCCTCCCAAGGCTGGAGCAAGCGAAGGATGGGGCGAAGCGGGGTGGGCGGCGCGCAGAGTGGCGGGCGGAGTGGCAGTGGCCGAAGCAAGCCGGCAAAGCAGAGCGGGTGGCGGGTGGCGGAGGGCGAGCCCACAGACGGCGGCGCCTCCTTCTCTCTCTCCTATCCTTTCTTCGTCCTCTCTCCTCTCCAGGCGCGACGACCGGCAGGCGGCGAGGAAAAGGGGCGGCGCGCGGCGGTCGTCGAGAGAGGAACTAGCAGGGAAAAGGGTGACAACCGGGGGTGATAAGGGCGGCGTGGAGAGGCGCGGCCTCCTCTACTCCCTACCCCCTCTCCCGACCTCCTCCGCGTGGCCTACCGTCGCCTGCCGCCGCCCCTCTTCTCGTCGCCCGCCGCGCTTGCCTTCGCCTCCGCACCGCACACCACCAACACCAAGCAGCTTCGCATCGCATCACATCGACATCGGCGGAAGATTCGCAGCGAGGTCGTCGTCCCCTCCCCTCCCCAGATCTCATTCGCCTCCGCCTCCTTCGCTCCTCGTCTGTCTATCCAAGATTCATGGATGCCGCGACCGACTCGGACCATGGGCGGCGCTCCTACCTTGTCCCCTTGCATCTCCTCCGCCCCTCCGGTGTGTCATGGTCAACAGCGGCGGCATCTGGTGAAGAGCTCGAGAGAGAGGATAGAGAGAAGAGAGTAGTGTGAGGATGACATGTGGGACCCACGTGGGTCCCACCGTTTTTTCATTATTTTTTCTGTGTAGTTGACATGTGGGCCCGTGGTTTTTATTATTTTTTCGGGATCGAATTGCCACGTAAGCGCCACGTCAATACCACGTAGGACGAAGAACTAGTCAAACCAGCCACGTAGGTGTCACGTCAGCCAAAACCGTCTTCCAAACTGCCGAGGGACCTCGTTTGAACTGGTTTTGATAGTTGGACCGGTTGTATCTGGTTTTCCGGTTGAAGGACGAAAATCGGATTCGTCGACAAATTTAGGGACCTTAGATGAACTTATTCCCATATTGGCGCGGTCCTGTTCTGTTCTGGATCGGGCCGGCCTGCCCAGCACTGCCAATCAGTCTGAAAGTGGAGACGATTGGTAGTAGGAAATCCAGACACAGATGGTGTAGCTGTGCTATATAATGCTATGTAGGAGTATTGTACATGAAGTGATGAAACTTACATCCCCTGTAAAAAAAATATAGTTATTTTTTTGTCCCAAAAATTTATGACTCCGTTCCTGTGTTGAATTCTGTTTGCGTTTGCAAACACGGTTAATTGTGCGAAGAGAAATTTATCATACTCCATTTAACTCCCTTTGTCACAATTTTACCATTTTCATTGCTCTCTACATATGATGCATTTAAAGATAGGATTTTACATGTTATATGTAATATTATCAAAAGTATATATACAATTTTTTTTTAAAAATAGTGTTATTTATTAGTTGATGTGCACCGTGCATACACGTGAAGTTTTGTGTGCATAGGATATGTCTCCTATATCTAATACCGATCCACATGTATACATAAAGAAAACTCCAAGCCTGAAAAGGTTCTCTATATTTCAACAAGACTGAAATATATTAATAGTCGTGTGCATACTTAACACAGCACCAACAATGGCTAGCTCAGTTTTTTTAAAAAAAAAGATTCTACTTTTTTTAAAAAAAGAGGACAAAAGCTTTGCCTTGTATATATTAATAGAGCATAGTGAATAAAATAATATGGCTTTTACAAGGACAAAACCCCACAAAATAGTCTATTTAGCTCGTGTCCCTTGGAGATGTGAACTCTGTCAAAAGGGTTGCCTCTGCCCTCACCCACGTGACCGCTTCTTTTGATCTTCGTAACTATGTTTGATGTGGCGGTCTTAATGTGAGGAAAAATTTTTATATTATGGTCGCACCACAGCTCCAAAATAATAAGGATGATTTGGCCTGGGTAACGTCAGCATTAGATAGATGATACCATCAATCCTTCACGAACCTACAACCGTCCAGTTCTGCATATCAAAATCTAGGCCCGTCCAGCGCTGAATCACGGACGTCAGCGTTAGATTCTACTGACAAAGAGGCAAATTGTTATTGTCCTCGACCGTCTGGCTATCATCATTCTGCATAATGCTCGTCGTTTGCCACCAATCATTCATGAAACTAGATACTGGGGCACGCTATTGCGCGCCACCTAAAGGAAAATTAAGACAATCCATTAATAAATAGATCTAACGCTGTAGAAATCATGGTGATTCCAAATTACATTACAACTACAAGGTAATGGACAAAAATGTAGTACAAAATTTCTCACATACAGGAATTTTAGGGATAAAATGTTTATGAGCTCCGATGAGATAAAATGGTCCATTGAAATTAATGTTACAAGGAGATTTCCAACCAATGAGCGATGAACTGATCACACTTTTTACATCGGTAGCACCTAAAGCTGATTCTCCGAAGTCCCAACCCCTGGGGTATTGAGACAGTCTCAGCTTGTTTTGTAGACACTCTAAGTAATGAGTCATTTCTATTTACACACACATAATGCATTCGATCAACACGTAATAAGAATTGAACACGAATGACGTACCAAAATTTTAACAAAAATATTTTTTATTTTTATAATAATAAAAATATAGATATATAACCTGCTTATTTTTAACTTTCGTTTGGTTCACCATGAACACATGTCTTCGCAAAATCTTATTAGCATTTAAGGATTCATAGCTTTTGTATGTTCAGATCGGCAGCACGAACAGACGACCTCATTTCACAAAATTCAACGCAAGTTAACCATAGCCTATAATAATTTCATCATAAGACCATTTTTAGTCAAGTATATTATCTTATTAGCCACCTTTACTTCATGTAAATTTGCAGCTCTTATAACCTGTCAAGAGAAAAAAAAATAATGTACTACTTATAATAAGAAAAAAAGACACTTAAACTTAATTAATGAGATTACACTAATGTTATTAAATAGAAGATAAATTAGTGTACTTACTAGGATCAGCGGTTGTGACGACGCCGGTCTGACCAAAGTCGCAGTCAAACTCATGCCGACCGTTGGATTGGAAATAAAGATTCATGGCAAACGCGGCATGTGCCTGCACGTTGTTTGGTTCGTAGCACGACCCGCGCGGCCGGATCGCGGCACAGTCGATGCCACCTTGCCCGCACACGAAGTCTATGTTCACCTGCAGCGCCACCTCGTCCGCCGCTGGCTTGGGCACGCACCACCGCCGCCCATCCGCCGCCGGCGCCAGAGCCGGCGCCGGCGTCACCTTCGTACCAACAATCTCCTGCGGGGCGGTGAGAATGCCGGCGTCGTAGACCGGCGTCATGTCGGCGTGGTAGAGGCCGAAGTTGCGTTCGGACACCGGGCCGGGCTTGAGGTTCTCGTCGAAGAGGGAGAAGATGGAGAGCTCGAAGGTGCGGTTCGGCATGAGCGGCGTGCCCACGCCGGAGCCGAGGTGGCGGATGGCGTTCTTGTTGTAGTCCCTGGCGAGGTCGGCGCCGGCGCCGACCTCCCAGTACTCGCCGGCCGACGGCCACCCGGTCTCCGCCACCACGACGTCGACGTCACCGAACCCGAGCCGGCGCATCGCCGAGTGGACGGCGTCGAGCTGTGCGTCGAGCATGTTGGTGTAGAGCAAGCCGGTGGCGTTGTCCATGACGCCGTCGTTCATCCGGAACAGCGCGTAGTCGAGGGTGTCGTTGGTGAGCCCGTAGAACGGGTACGCGTTCACCATGAACGGCGCGCCCGTCGCGCGCAGGAAGCTGAGCAGCGGCTTGACGACGGCGGTGTCGTAGCCGTCGTGGAACCGCCCGGCCGACGGCGGTGTAGACGCGGCTAGGATGCCGAGGGAGTGCGGCGTCGAGACCTTGATCTCATGGCGGCGCAGCGACGGCGACGACACGGTGACCAGCGCCGTGTGCAGGTTCTGCATGGCCGGCACCAGGCTGAGCAGCAGCGTCCGGTTGGCCTGCGAGATCACCTCGTCGCCGACGAGGATCCGCGATATGTTGGTGGCCTCCGCGTATGGCGCGACGCTGGCGCGCACCCACCGCCGCGCGAACGCGAGGCTGGCGGCGAGGCGCGGCACGTCGGCGTTGGGGACGGTGACGTCCACGGCGAGGCCGGTGCCGGCGAAGGCCTGCAGCGCGCGCGGGTCGGCGTCCAGCAGCCTGACGCGGTCGAAGATGGTGTCGCGGGAGAGGAACCGCGCGACGTCGGCCGGCGGCGGCATGGTCGTCCCCCGCATGCCGTAGGTGACGCCGACGCCGCCGGCATCCGTGCCTGTTCCATGCAGACGAACCAGTGCTTTTGTCATGTCATGTCACTCTGATTCACAGCGACTCAAATTGCATAGTGACCTACCTTTGACGATGGAAATCGAGAGTAGAACAACTGGGAGGAGGACGCCAAGCATGTTGGCAGCTTGTGTGCTTTGCTCCTTGTTAATTACTGTCACTGATAGAGTGAGTCTTGATGGTGAGAGAGTGGCATGCAGCACGCAATTCTTAAAGGATGGGAGCTTAGGTTGTTGCGTGATGCCAGAGTAATCTGTAGCGTGATTCTTTCTAGGGAGATGTTAAAGCCTAGGATCATATGACTTCAGTATCGCTTATGTTTTCTGGACAGCCGTAGGGTTCCTTTGTGTTGTAGCCGAAAGGGATTCTTTTCTTTGGCTTTGAGTTTGTAGGTGTCTTTGGTCGATTTGTCTGCGCTTTTTGTTCTTGCTCGCGAGCTTTTGTCCCTTTCTTCACAAACACTTTTCAGACAACTGGAGCGCGGTGAAGCTTCAAATTAAGTGGTCTAAATGTGCTGAACGATGCTTATTTCAGCCCTACACCACACGAACTCTGATGAACAAAAGAAACAGAGCACAAAAGAGAGAGAACAAAAGAAAGGAAGAACTCTGTTGAACAATGAACTGTTGCCACTGCAAACATAGCATATTTAGCAGCACTACAGCACACGCATTCGTCAGGTAAAGCTCTCTCGGAGAATCACTAGCAGACAGCCAAGTCACGACGCTGTAGCATGGTAACATAACGTGTAATAAATTCATTTGAGTTATAACCAACCACAAGAGCATGTATGATACAACGAGATTTCCAACGAATGAGCGATGAACTGATCACATTTTTACATCGGTAGCACCTAAAGCTGATTTTCCCAAGTCTCAACCCCCTGGGGCATTGAGACAGTCTCAGCTTGTTATGTAGACACTCTAAATAACGAGTCATTCTATTTACCCACACATAAACAAGAGCATTCGACCGACGTGCTGGATGCAATGTTTTCAGTTCCTCATAAGGTCAGGTTTGTTCCTTCACTAAAGAATCTGCCATTCCTCCTCTCCTGTTTCACCAGAGCCATCGAGGTCCTCGACATTGATGTTGCCATCCCCTGAGGACCCCAACACATCGTTCTGACTGTACATTTGTTTTGACGGTTGAACTGACTGCACAACAGTGAAGAGTGGTGCTCTATTGGCTTTATCTACTAGCTCAGAGGCCCGAGAACAGAAATCATCAAAGTCATCTACATAAGCAGGCAGATAGTAAATAAGAAAACCAAGATTAGAGTGAACTTAAATGATGACCCGACATTTGTTCGACAATCACAGTTCACCTTTATCACGGCAGTAAAAACCAATAGCCAATGACGGATCTATCAGGTCTAGGGCCAAATCCCGTACAGTGCTGTCAAAGTGCAGTTAGATATATAAGGTTTTCATTATTTTAAAATTGAAAGGATAACGAATAATAGGTATCATTTACCATATCCTAATTGCAACTGTGAACATACCTGCAGTGGTATGAGGAAGTGTCTGCCGCTAAGTTTTCCGCTGCAATATCAACTACCTGAGATGTAGAGAACACCCCGCTGTAACTACCATAGCTCAAAAAATGAAAAACAAAAATAGCTCCCTAGTCATTGCATTGATAATTACAAAATCCATGTACAGAAACAAGGTTGCTATTCAAAATGGATTCCGAGCAAAAAAGGGGTACTGCAAAAATACTAACACACGTGCCTCAAAGACAGATGGACCCTTTAGTCTTAGTTACTGGATGCTTCAGGCTGAAATAAATGGAGTTTACAGGGCATGTATATAGCAGCCTCCTAAAATATACCTTCCAAAATGGATGTTTAATATAGTCTGGACATTTAATATACCTTCCAAAATAGCCAGATAATAATGGTTGCTGACTGCATGCATAATAGACAAAGGCAAACACTAATATACTGCTTTATTGCTTTTTTATTGTTGTTGTTGTTGTTATTGTTGTTGTGAATGGGAGGACAGAGCTCCATTAAAAAGGCATGAATTACTTATCATATTGAAGCATGTGAAATCAAGATTCTAAATTACACCCTAGATATGAAAGTTAATTTACTTATTGAGCAGATTGCTTAACTCAGTGGAGGTAGAAAAACACATCTATAAAATTGGTGGTCATATATGCTAAGTAATGTAGTTTTACCATCTGAACTTCATGAGGATCTAGGTAGAGCGCCTTGTCATCCTGTACCCCAGCAATGTAGGTTGATGTTCCAGGCTTTCCACCCAAAATCCCCAAGCTTTGAGGAAATGTGAACGTCTCCTTTAGTAAAGGAATGTACCTGATAATAAGGGCAATGGCAGGAAATGATTAATACTAGAATCAATCATCAGCAGAAACATCAACCATTCAAGGGTGCTCTTGTTCATAATCTAGTTTAATTGATAAATGTCTGTATTCAAGATGAGCTTGCTTCTGATAAACATAAGAAAAACTACCAAGCCAACACAGTGGCGGATGCAGTGTTCAGAATACAGTAGAAGTGAATTGAGCATGTGTGCAGGTCTGAGCCACTTCACTATCCTTGCAGGTTTATAGCACAGGAGTAGAAAAAACTAACTAGCACTACTCTATATCAGACAACCAAACATAGTTCCATATGAAGCCTGCAAAGCATGAGATTTTATAGCTTGCTGCTTACCTTGGATTAATTTTGTCAAGACCAAGAACCAGAGGGACCAGCAAAAGAATCGGTGACCAGGTTGATTGACCTTTGTTGAAATCACAGCAAAGCTGAGCGGCAACATCAATACAAACAACTGGAGCTCCACCTCTTTCACCATCTTCATCACCAGATACCACATAAAGAGCCATAGGGAAACTTTCATTCCCGTTGACAACTTCATATTGCTCCCTATTGGTGCGGACAAGGGTTTGCCATGCTCGGCACATGGCGTATGGACCCACCCATGATCCAGCAGCCAGACCATAACTATTTCCAGCTTGAAGTAAATTGTGAATTGAGAAAGCACAAGCTTCAGAATCACCAAACATGTATAAGATCTTTATATATTCTGGGTTATATGGCTGCATATGAACATTTGATCATTATAAGCAACCCTACATTAAGAATTAAAATAGGCCCATCACCTACTACAACTGAAAACAGAAAATTTTCATTTTGTCTTAAGATCAGCAGGTAGTAATGTATGATGTATCTCACCTTCTCCGAGGGCCTTCTCCAAGATCTTCCAAGATGGTGAAAAATCAACGCCTGCAAAAATCCATCCAAGTACCATTTTACAAATGCAGTGGTAAAAAAAAAGCTGTGATTTCAATTAAATAAAGTAGAGAAGCACCTGAGCAACCAGCATCTGACTGCTTCTAACCATGCAGCCCCAGTTCACATCACTAGTATACTTGGAATCAGATATGGCATCAAAGCCTGCAACAAAAAGATAATGCAAACAACTCACAACTGATGTCCACACATTAACATGCTGTACCAGGCATATGGTCGTGTAAACAAACCTACCTCTGCGATAAGTGATCCATATCCTTGACGAGAAGTCCTCAAGAAATGCGGCATGCCCACTTTCAGAATCTGAATCACTGGACGACTCCTCCGACGAAAGCTTGTAACATTTACCAAGGAACCACACATCACTTGAAGTGAGAACCTTGGAGGTGCCCAGAAAACGCCACATTGAGCCAGTACACACGATTCTCCTCAATACCCTCGACCAACCATAGGATCCAGAGGATGGTTTCGGAGATTTGTTCGTGGACGAATCCTGGTGCGTCTCAAAGATATTGAAAGGCGAATTGAAAACACAGGACAGGATCGAGGTTTTCGATTGTTTCAGGCTACAATCCTCCTTCTGCTCCGAGCTAGAAGAAGAAGGTGCAATGTTACCCTCACACAACGGATCAGATGAAGACGATGATGCACCCCTATCAGGCAAGCTCGTCATTACCTAACAACGCACGCGTGCATATTCCATCCGCAATTGGGTCTCCTACCGAAGCAAAATCAATCTCCTGTCCAAGAACGACAGGAGTACCAATCAGATGTTTGCACAGTCCCTTCCTTTCACGATTCTACCGCAGCACGCATCAAACAAATCTTCTGCAACGCAACAAACTGGATGGGTCAATTACATTTATTGAAGAGAAAGAAATATGCGGATTAGATTAGCCACAGCAAAGAGAAACAGACTAAAACGAAACTCCGAATACAACCCAATCAAGCAAGCTAAGAGTCCATCACCAACAAAGGAACACAGCCTAATTCCAGATGGATCTCTGCAGTTTACTCCCCGCAAGCTCAGTAGCGTGGAGGAGGAAGGCTAGGGGAGAAGAATACCTTGGGGTTCGAGCCCGAAGCGTCGCTCTTCAGTTGAGCCGAAGCGACGCGTGTCCGGCGGAGAGGGAGGCACAGTTGAGCGCCCGAATCGCCGCGCCCCCGTCGCGTGGGGGAAGAGGATATAGATAGAGAAAGCACGACGGCGGCGAAGGCCGGAGCACCGGCAGCGAGGGGAGGAGCGGCCACGGCGAGGCGGCGAGAGAGGGATTGGGGGGAGAGGTGGCGTGGCGGAGGCGGGGAGGAAGCGGGAGACGAGATGGAGCCGGCGAATCGCCGAATCAGGGCTTGGTTGGCTGGCTCGCGAGGAAAGGGAGAGAGTTTAGTTGGTGGGCTGGTTACTCTGGCCCCACCAGTCAGTGACCGCGACGGGCAGCGGGTTGGTGCATCTGTTGGTTTTGTGGTGCCGTGGCGTGCAACAGATACGGAGTAGTAGTAGAAGATGCTTAGGGCCTGTTTGGGAGAGGAGTCTATGTTCACATCGGATATACGGATACTAATTTAAAGTATTAAATATAACCTAATTACAAAACTAATTATACAGTTAGAAGCTAATTCACGAGATGAACCTATTAAGTCTACTTAATTCATAATTAGCATATGTTTACTGTAGCATCATATAGGCTAATTATGGATTAATTAGACTCAATAGATTCGTCTCGCGAATTAGTCCAGGGTTATGAAATATGTTTTATTTTTAGTCTACGTTTAATACTCCAAATTAGTATCCGTATATCCGATGTGACAGAGACTAGAAAATAAATCTCTCTCCCAAACAGGCTCTTAATACGCTGGTATTCCCTAATTATTTTGGTGCTTTTTTTTAAGTAGATACTCAGATGCTAGTGGTAGCGGAATTTGCACGGGCACGTCAAAGACCATCCGTTTGTGTTTGTTCCAAACTAGCAGAAAAGTATCCTGTCATCAGGACATCTATCTGTTTTGATTTGCGTACGAAGATAATTCGATCCCATCGTTTCGCCTTCAATAGGTTATAACCCGTTCTTTTCTGTCGGGAGATTCTACAGTTTGTTAGCACATTTTCTAAAACGGCTAAATAGTACGTTTCGTGTAAAATTTTTTTATATAAAAATTGGTCTAAATTATCAAATAAATTATTTTTTAGTTTATAATAATTAAAATTTAATTAATTATGGGTTAATAATTTGTTCTTTTGCGTGCCATTAATCCTCGTCTTTATCCGTTGTGAACATTACATTATTAGCAACGAAAAAATAATTTATTATATATAAAACTTTCATATACGTGTTTTAGCAAAAGCAACACTGAAAAAAATCATGACAAAAAACAATCAACTTTAAAATTAAGATTTAAAAATTAAGTATGTCCAGTAAACTGAAGAGCAAAGAATCGAGCTATTTTATCGGCTTGGCAAAACTGGCCAGCAAATGAGCTAACCTTCATACGCATCATGATTGTGGGCTTAATCTTGTTTGGGCTGGGATGTGGAACCGTATTGATCTACAAGCAGCATCGTTCAAATGCAAGCATGAATCCCTCAGCCAAATACTCCTACAAACATTATATTTTTTTCCTTTTTGAAGTCGCCACTAATCAAATCTTGCTCCATTTTTTTGGTACAATTCGGTGAAAATATGCATTGCATCAAGCCAGCCGGCCCGGCATGTTCTCGTCATGAGGTCATGTGCCGGTTCCAGCTCAACCTAGGCCAGAGGAGGCTGCTCGGCTCGTCTCTTTCTGCAAGAGAAATGCTGCTAAATGCGAGGAGGACGTCATTGACCCGTAATTAAATCTTCTTTTAATTTTCCTCAATAATTAATGGTTATTAGCAAGATACAGACTGTCAGAGTGGGCCACTCTGGCTACTTGGCCACCTTGGCTGGCACCTTCAACGACTTGCTATATGAGTTGGTGAAGTTAACTGGCCATGTTGCCATACTGGCAGAGGGGAAAGTGCCTGTGCATAGTCAAGAAGAAGAAGAAGAAGAAGAAGAAGAAGAAGAGATCAACGGCAAGGAGACTAGCGAGAGATCGATCGATCGAAGAGGAGAGGAGAGATGGTGCACGGGAAGCTGGAGGTCCTCCTCGTCTGCGCCAAGGGCCTCGAGGACACTGACTTCTTGAGTAAATTATTGATCCTAATCTCTCCTTTCTTGCTTGTTTTGCAAAGCTTTTGTTTTGATCACGCCATTTCTTCTCTTCTTTGCTGGTTGACTGCTTCATCGTTTTACTAGCTAGGATTGTGATGTGGACCTTCAAGATTAGATGCATGAACAAGGCAATAGATATCATGATTCATTACCAGTGAGGATACTAGCTAGAGTGATCGAGGAGGGGTATGCGCTGTTGGTTAAGCAATTATCAGCATGTTGTTCTAGCTAGATCATGGGTCAACGGAGACTTGTGCTTGATCTCCAGTTGTTAATGCCTAACAATTGTTTTGTTTCACTTCATTACTCTAAAGCAAACCTAAACAAAATTCTGTATCTGCATGCGAAAACGACGAAGGATGGACAAAAGCACGCCAGTCTGTCATGGAAATTTGATTGTGCTGTTCTATGCGAGTAAAAACATCATAGCGTTAGAGTGAGAAAGCATGTGTACTGTTGGGTCAAACTTTTTCTGAGAATTACTGTTTTTACACACTTCATTTGATGCCACTTTGTGTGTATTTTTCCTGATCAGACGACATGGACCCCTACGTGATCCTCACCTGCCGCACTCAGGAGCAGAAAAGCAGCGTTGCAAAAGGTATTCGTTAACTGTTAGCGCATACTAATTCCATTGCATTAGGAACAAGGTTCAGTGCTGTTGCTCTAGAGCATCAACTGATTTGTACTGTACCTAAATGGGCGGGAATACGATCCTAATCTGAACCTCAATCTTTGCTTTCAAACGATTCAGGGGCAGGAAGCGAGCCTGAATGGAACGAGACCTTCGTCTTCACCGTCTCCGACGATGTTCCAGAGCTCAATGTGAAGATCATGGACAGTGATGCCTTCTCAGCTGACGATTTCGTCGGTGAAGCAAAGTAAGCATGTACTATAGGTGACACTCTGCATTCTTCCATTTTAGCAGTACACAGCTGAAATGCAGCTTCTGAACTCAACAATGTTTAGAAGCTCATGTTGCTTCCCCCATGAGACAACATGAGCTTCGTAAGAAGTTCAGAAGAACACCTTTATCTAAACATTTCAGAGTGATATTGTCAGTCTACGCTGCTCTCCTGTGTAAAATTTCAGCATTCCTCTGGAGCCTGTGTTCCTGGAAGGCAGCCTTCCTCCAGCCGTCCACCGTGTCGTCAAGGAGGAGAAGTACTGTGGAGAGATCAAGGTTGCTCTCACCTTCACTCCAGCGGCGGTAAAAACACTTCTTCCGTCTCTTCCAACATCCATCCATGGTGTCATTGCCATGTGTCTGAACATCTGGTTGGAGTGTGTGATGCTAATGTGCTGGACACTCGAATTTCTTCAGGAAACTCGCCATCATCACAACCACGAGAACGAGGAGGAGGGTTACAGCAGCTGGAACTGATTGCCTGCTACTAATGTGCATCAACGAGAGGAGATCTTCTCTCAAGAATTAATATGCTTGTCAACAATACTCCGTGCTATGATGTCCTAAGAACTGAAACATCCATTTATATGTATATCCCAGACCATTGACTTGCTCTGCCTAAATTTTCTAATTTTTTCTACACAGATGTGATGGTGTGAAGTCCAGAATATTTTTATCGATTCATGCACTTTCGTTCATGAAGAGGCCAAAGCTACTTTGCAAATGCAAAGCCGACGCATATTTTCGCTGATATAAAGATTACGCCTTGCAACAGGGAAGGAGTATTAAGGGTTTATTCGCTTTAATGTTAAAATTACGCCTTGCAACAGCAAAGTTTGATAATGCCAAAATTTGTTAGTGTGAAAATATGTGGGTGTTGTTTGCTTTTGCTAGCATGCCAAATGTTCTTGTGTAGTGTTATGTGGAGAAGTTTCTAGAAAATCACCGAATTTCGGCATGGCAAGATATGGTGGAGTATTTGGGATATGTTTAGATTACTACCTTATCAAAATTTAACAATCTCAAAATTTGGTTTGGATTTAATTGACAGCAAACTTAATAGCCCCCTAAGTGTAATAACAAAGGCAACCCAGACAACGGCCCACGGTGGCGAGATGGGCCGAACAGGCCACGGCCCACAAAAATGTATATACACCCCAATCCGTAGGCGCGATTGGTCACGTGACGTGGCGCTCACCCCACCTCGTCCTCACTCTCCCACTCCACGAGGCGGCTTGACTTTCTTCGTCTTCTCCTCCTCACTCTGGGCGCAGATCCCGACGCACTCCACTCCACCCCCGCGCCCGCGCCGCCTATAAATTCCCCGCCTCGCCGCCGGTGCCGCCGCCGCCGCCGCGGAAAACGAAGCGAGGGAGCGCGTGTAGATCCGCGCCGGCGAAGCGAGCGAGGCTGCCTTTCCCGTCGCCGCACGCATCCGGGCTCTGTTGCTGCTATACCGCGCCCGTTCGTGGTAGCAGAGAGCGGAGGGGGAGGAGGAGAAGCGGAGTGGTGGCGATGGCGGCTGCGGCGGCGAGGAAGAATGCGGGTGTCCTCGCGCTCTTCGACGTCGACGGCACCCTCACCGCGCCCCGCAAGGTTTCCTTCTCCGGATCCGCTCCGTAATCTCATCTCTTCCGAGTGAGAGTTCCCTCGCTGCACGCTGCAGCTGCATCGTCGTTATTGAATCTTGTTCTTCTCTTCTTTTTGTTGGGTAGGTGGTGACGCCGGAGATGCTCCAGTTCATGAAGCAGCTGCGCGAGGTGAGAATGGCGTCTCTGCTTCTCCTCTTCACTTCTCTTCCTCCTGGTTTCCATGGACCATATGGGATTCATGTCATGTTTTGGTTATGTATTGGGAGCAGCATGTCACTGTGGGCGTGGTCGGGGGATCCGATCTGGTGAAGATTTCCGAACAACTCGGCCAGTCAGGTTTGGAACCTGTATTCTCTGGCTTGCGGATTTAGATGATGTGTTCTCTAATCCAAGAGCACATTGTTTATGCTTTATGAAACATCTCTGATTAGCTGCATTCATCCTTGTGCCGCAGTTATTACTGATTACGATTACTGCTTCTCTGAAAATGGCTTGGTCGCGCACAAGAACGGCGAACTCATTGGAACTCAAGTAAGTCTTTAGGCAAATATATGCATTATTTAGCGTCTGAAATTTCACTTGGAGATCATCAAATTCCTGGCTGGGGCCTGGGAATATTGTTAGAGGTTCTTCTTTTCATTCGGCCAATTTCTAAATGACATACTGTTGCCAGACAAAAAAAAAAGTCATTGGCTGCTACTGGTCTTAGAATGATGCCTTTCTATATTATGGAACATAATGTTTTGTGCCCTGCAGAGTTTGAAATCGTTTCTTGGAGATGGTCAGCTAAAGGTGAACCTTTTTTAGTTATAGTGTTGCCTGTTCACCCTTCAATTTTAAGGCCATGCAATTGATGATACATGTTCTTTGCAGGAATTTATTAACTTCACGCTTCATTACATTGCTGACTTGGACATCCCAATTAAAAGGTCAGTGAAGAAACCTATCTACTGATTCCCATTGGCAACAGCTCCTTATGGACCAAATAACTGTTTCATCAGGGGTACATTTATAGAGTTCCGAAGTGGAATGCTGAATGTGTCGCCCATAGGGAGAAATTGTAGTCAAGAAGAACGTGATGAGTTTGAAAAGTATGATAAGGTACAAACAATTCTTTACAAAGAGCAATAATTTGTTATCATTCTGGCACCATGAAACTGAACTAACTTATTGACTACAGGTACATAACATTCGGCCTAAAATGGTCTCAGTGCTTCGTGAAAAGTTTGCGCACTTGAACTTGACATTTTCTATTGGAGGGCAGATTAGTTTTGATGTAAGCCTTCTATCCTCATACAAATGTGCCAGAAATTATTGGTTTCATGGTATTTACTGCTGCATCACTTTAACAGGTGTTCCCACAAGGCTGGGACAAAACTTATTGCTTGAGATATCTTGAGGAATTTCAAGAAATCCATTTCTTTGGGGACAAAACCTACAAGGTGATATGTACTTTTTAGCAAAAAGTACAATTCTAGAATAACACTATATATACAATAGAATAGATGATGCTTTGCCTTTTTTATGTTCACTACAGTATATTTTTTTCAAGCCATTGGCACATCCTCTTTTGTTGTTATCTGGCTATCATATTCAACTGTTTAACATTTCCACTATTTAGTACTTTGTCTGACTTTTTTTGTTCATTCAATAGGGAGGCAATGATTATGAGATATTTGAGTCTGACCGGACAATTGGACATACAGGTGTGCTGTTTGTTTCATAAAAGCTACTATTCTCATGACTGTATATGCATTAGACTTGAACTTCTTGTTATAACTTAAAACATGTGTATAAGATAGGATTAGGTTTATTGGATCCAAAAATTTACAATGTTGCTGTGAGACATTCTATAACCATCAGCACACTGTCATAGATCAATACCCAACCAAACTGGCTTCCAATTAAGCAATACTGCACAGATCATGCAAATGACACACAAAATGTTCAGTAGCAGTGTACTTGCAGGCAGTTTCCATCGTTAAGAATTGACCAATGCGGGTTTCATGTTCATGATTAAAATTCAGTTTGAAACAACCACAAACACTTTCTGTAAATAAACAAAGCAATAGATAAAGCAATAACGTTTTCTTCTGTAAATACTTTACAAGTTCCATTATGGTTGAGCTGTATCCGCTTACTAAATAGGAATGCTCTTGCAAGCTTCTCCTGTGTCTTGTTTGCCGAGGTTAAACTTGCTTTAAATTTTCGCTGAGCTAACGCACATGATTGATGCCATCACCAAGCTGATTTCATCATTCATATTTGCAGTTGCCAGTCCTGAGGATACAGCAGAGCAGTGCAGATCTCTCTTCATGTCGAAGTGACCTGATTACCGTGCATTTTTTTTATTTACATAGCATTCCTCACATTTCTTGTGTTTCCCTTTTTTTTATACCATACAAGTGCTGCTTTTTACAGATTGTACTTCTCCGCATTCACAAGTTTCAGATTATGTGTACACTTGGTTCAAATAAATGAGAGCTGGCATTGTTTACCCAGTTTGTCTGGTTTTACAATTCATAGGTGTAAAAGGATAAATATACGCGGACGTTTGGTTGTCACTGTTAGTTATTTTCTGCTGAATCTATAATTCATGTCTGCGAGCAAGGCGTGACTGTGTGGCCTTTAGTTATTTTCTGCTGAATCTATAATTCATGTCTGCGAGCAAGGCGTGACTGTGTGGCCTTTGTGAATCAACTGCCAGTGATTTCCATTTTTTTTCACCAAATCTTCATGAACCTCTATCAAAATTTTACTTTTCTACACAGAACATCTACTTATTATTGCAATTTAGCTGTACTTTGCGTCAGCTGGAATAACAACGTTGTAAGACAAGAAACAGAACCGGTAGAACCAGTAACTGAAACTGAACTGAAGATTAGAAGATACAGTATAAAGCTGTGCCAATAACCTCGAGCAGGCATCTCAAAAAAGAAAAAAAAAACCTCGAGCAGGAGTACACACAGCAAGAACGTAAGCCATACAAACTCAAAAGGCCTCATCACGAGCATATTCACATCATGATCAAACTGAAGCAAATTCTGAACTGAACAAAGCAGCTAACATTCCAGAAGTATTACACCGTCAAGCAGACAAACATGGAAGGGAACAGCAACTTACCTTAAGTTAACAAGTTCAGATAGCATGAAGCTCCAACCAAGCATCTCCCACTCATCAGAGTGGTCATCAGTTCGCATCACAATTCATAAACAAACATGCAATGGTTTCACATAGAGGTTTTTTTAACCATTACATTACACTGACACTGTTTTCATCTACCATCTAGCTCAGATAACCTGACCTCTAAGAAGTACTGAACTGACCCAATAATGTTAGGACATGGACTTTTCTCCGAATGGGAAAACCAGTCAATTAAAGAGAAATCTCCCTACAAAAGAAAACATTGACGACTAACAATTCTTAAGTGATGGGAAACTTAGGTAGATTCTTCCATCAAGTTAGATCAAGCCATAAGTGGTCTCAAGCAAATGGTGCTAGACGATTGAACGCCTTTTGTGGCCACCTCCTGACTGTGCCAAATGATCCTTTGAACAAGCTTGAGAAGCATTGGACCCAGCAGCACATTTCTTGGAGACGGCATGAGGCTCAAAGCCAGGTGGACCAGCCCAAGCTGCTGGCTGTGACTGAGAACAATTGGCACCTTGGTTTGACGCAGAAGAGCAATCTTTCTCAGCAACCAAATCGACCAGTTTAGATCCAGGCAAGCTTTCCTTCTGAGATGTTTGAGCAGCAGAAGCATCAGTCGCAGATGTAATGGTGCCTTGTCCCTGGTTCGCGGCTGTTGTGTTGTATGCGGATTCATCGTAATAGTGTGGCCAATAGGACGTAGGTATTCCGACAGCCGCCTTTGCGGGATCATGCATTGTGAAGTGGGAGTAGAAATGCGCCATGTAGCTGCTCATAGCATCTGGTTGAACACCAGCTATCCTAACCTCCAATACATGCCCATCCAGAGGGTAACCATTCATGTGAGTGAGCGCTACAGCAGCAGAGTAAGCATCAGCAAACCTGACAAATCCAAATCCTTTGCTCACACCAGTGTATCTCTCAACAACTACTTTTGCTTGAGTGATCTGGCCGCATGGTAAGAAGAGGTCAATCAGTCTTTCGGTGTTAACATAACTCGGGAGATGGCTCACATAAAGGTTAGTCATGTCGATTTGTCTCTGCTCATTAGAAGGCATCCGTGGTGTCGGAGCACTCGTGGCTGCATTGGATTCTGCTGGAAGCCCTGCAACTCTCACAGCCAGTATGCTTCCACCAATCCGGTAGCCATCCAAATGATCAATTGCTGCAGCAGCACATGAAGGATTATCAAACCTAACCATGCCATACCCCTGAAACCGAAACATTCTAGCTTGAACAACTCGTCCAAATGGGCGGAAGATATCGATGAATTGATCTTCGGTTAAACTTGATGGAACCCTGCCAACATACAGATTGGCCATGTCGATTTCCTTGATGGGCTTGCCACCTGCTTGTGAAGCATTGGTTGGACAGGACTCTGATCTCTTGACCACCAACCTCTTTCCTTCAACCATGTATCCATCCATGTGTTGGACAGCTTTGGTAGCTGAGGGTACATCTGCATACCACACTAGACTATACTCCAGATTCATCAGGACTTTAGTGATCTGACCAAAGGGCGCGAAAAGATTAACCATCTTATCGGCAGTCATCGACCGTGGAAGATTAGTGATGTATAGTCTAGACTTGTTGATGTCTGGAGAGGTCTGTACTGCTGAGCTGGATGCTGATGGGGAAAGGCCTGCAACTCTGACAATTATCATTTCTCCTCCAACCAATGCTCCATTCATTGCTGCAATAGCTTTGGTAGCAGATTCAGAATCAGTAAACTTGATGAAACCATATCCTTTGGCTGAAAAGGTGTCAGGATCTGCCATCACTCTTGCATGGGTGATCTTACCAAATGGAAGGAAAAGCTCAATCAACTTCTTGGTGTCAATTGATGATGGCATGTTACAGACATACAGATTAGACATGTCAATTTCCTTGATGGTTCTGGTAGTGCTGGGTGATTCAACAGCTGAATTTGGCAGCGTTGAAGGTATGCCAGATACTCGGACCTCTATCTTTCTTCCATCGACAAGACGTCCATTCAAATGGATGACAGCCTCAGCTGCGTGGTGAGAACTAGAGTACTGCACAAAGCCGTATCCTTTACTTAAGCCTGTTGTGTGATCTTTGGCCACCTTTGCACTAGTTACTTCCCCAAAAGGCAGAAAAAGATGAGTCAACCTGTCTGTGTTCATGGACAAGGAAAGGTTGCACACATACAATATAGTCATGTCAGTTTCCTTTGAAGGCTGGTGGCTATCATCCTCTGGCACAGCATGAACGGATGGATTGGATCCTGATGATGGAAAACTAGCTACTCTGACCTCTAGAGCTCTTCCTTCAACCAAGCGCCCATTCATGCGCTTAATAGCTTCAGCAGCACAGCGAGGATCAGAATACTTCACAAAGCCATATCCCTGGTTCAAACCAGTGAAACAATCATCCACAACTCTTGATCTGACAATTCGTCCAAAAGGTAGAAATAGCTCGATGAGCTTGTGAGAAGCTACAGAAACAGGTAGGTTGCCCACATACAGATTAGTGTTGTCCACTTCTTTCAGCTTGCCGCCATCCTGAGGAAAAGAAGGTGGAGTGTGTTCTTGTTTCTTATGGAGGTGCTTGTCCTGGTCATCAAACTGAGCTTTCCTTTTCTCCAACTTTGCAGCAGCAAAACTTTCAGTACTGTATGTGTAACAAGATACATCATCAGCAAACTTGACAAGCCGTTTTTTGAACGGTTTCGTTCCCATTTCCTTGACCACTGTTATCTCCTTTTGCTTAATGATGTTACCCATTTTCTGGGCCTGCTTGAGCTCATGCTCATTTCGTTCCTTCTTGAAAGCTCGCAGAGCAGAGTTCTCAACAGATTCCTCTTCACCAGCCACCAAATCATCATATGGCTCTGCTTCATGCATAAGCTTCCTGCAAGGACTGCGAGAATTAAGCACCAGATTGATGAAATGCTCCACATGAAATGTGTCTTTGCCACTTTACCTGTGCACCTCCTCTTTTGGTACTGAATCATCACAGGGATCCCCACATTTTGAATCATCATTGCTATCGTCTTCATCATCATAAAACACACGTTCATATGGCTCTTCTTCGTCACTGCCATCTTCATATCCAGCACCAGAATTCATCTTGTCACTGAAACCCTGCTGCTGAGCAGCCAAAGTCGCTTTTCCACCTCGTACTTGTGCCTGCAATTGGTTCACAAAGAAGAGGTTCTAAAAAAGAAAGAAAGAAGAGGATTAACAAGTGTTTGAGTAACAGTACATATGCAGAAGCTTATAAGAAGTAAGCAATGTGCCTCCCAACAGAGAGCTGTAAAATCTATTTATATATAGTTCAAACTCATGTAACTTTGCACTGCACAACTTGTTACTTCTCTTGTAGTTTTATGTTGCTTTTAACATCAGTGCCAACATGTTATAGGACACACATTGGTGATGCCATCATGACACCATATTTTACACATTTATGCTCGCAAAACAAGCAAACACAAACACCTTCCTAAAAAACAATAATTTCACACAATCTGGAGCACAGTGACACCCCGGTGAAATGACAACAGTCCTAGTGCAAATAATCAAACGCCACATTCCACATCTCTAGCTGCCCCCTTGTAGCAAATTTGTGGTTTCTTTGACAATAATCCATTCTCTCTGCATATTATCATTCCATCACAGCCCTTCTATTCTCAAGAACTCGTCATGCTTTATACCAACACAAACAGTAGTAAATAAAGCTTCTCAAGGAAATATGTGTGCAGTAACACAAACAGTACACATGCAGCAGCTATAAAAGCAAGCAATGTGCCTCCCAATGGGGAGCTGTGAAATCTATCTAGTTCCTCACAGCTTGGCGCCCTTGCCCAGCTATTAATCTTTGCACCCATGTAAATGTGCACAGCACAACTTGTTAGTAGTACTTGTCTTGCTTTTAAGTTGTTCTTAACATGAATGGTGACATGTTATAGGTCATACGCTGGTTATGGCATCAAGATTCAAGAGGCACCACAATTTTACACAATCTTCCTCGCAAAACAATTAATACTAGTGATTTCACACGATCTTCCTCCAAAAATTACCAAAAGGAAAAAAGGAAACAATTTCACACAACCCGTAGCACGGTGATACCATGACATTTTTAACACTCCACATCTCTAGTTGGCCCCTTGCAACAAATTTGTGGTTTCTGTAACGCCAATAATTAATGGTCTTTACATTTTTTTAGCGTTTCCATCACAGCCCATTTATTTATTCTCATGAACCCTCCATGCTTTACACCAACACAAACATCACTAAATAAAGCTTTTGAAGAGAACAGGTGCGCGCTAACTGAACCCTTGCATCAAACACAAAACCCTAAAGAAAAGAAAAAGCAAAGAATAAAAACATAACCAAACCCCACGGCACAAGCGCACAGCACAAACAAAAGAAGTACGCTGAAGATCGCGGGGGTTAAAACAACGCGGGGGTTAAAACAATCAAAGCGATTGCTTCCCAGCAAGAAGATGACCCGGAAGGCCAGAACCATGTATGTTTCAAGCAGATAAACTAGTACACGAAAAGGAAAAAAAATACAGTACCTACCAAAATGCAGCCTTCCTTCCGCTGCGAGCGATGCAACCCAAGGCGGTTCGCAGCAGACTCGATCCTGGAGGGGGGAAGAAGGTTAGGAGAAGCCCAGGCAGTGAGTGGAGCAGTAACAATCCCGAGAAGAGAGGAGGTGGAGGTGGAGATGGTGGTGATTAGGTGACGCTGCCTCTCTCTCTCTCTCTCTCTTTCTCTGTGTTTGTGTTGTGTGTGAGAGAACCGATCAACTGGAGAAGGATGGAGAGCAGCAGCAGCATGAGGAAATGGATCCATTTTTTTTCTCGCATGGAAAAAAGGAAAAAAGGAACAGTAATTGTGTGCAGGCCTTGTGCAGTCTGCGTGCAGGGAAAAAAAAAGAGGATTTGTCGTTACACAGGGACGTGAAAAGAAAGGCTGAAGTGAAGGCCCTGTATATAGTCTACCAGCACTACTCGTATAGGCTATTCATTTCTCTTCATTGGGTGTCATGAAAACTTTTCTTTTTTCATGTCAAAAGAAAAACTTTTTTTCTTTCATTTCTACCATCTCGTAAAGCTACTGCTAGTGTTGCCGTGTTCATGCTAAAATTGTTTAGCGTGCCGGCTGCAAATTTGTCTTTCTATCATCGATGAGGTAAACGTGTGTGGGAATGGGGGCTGTAATTTCGGGCGGCACGCTTTAGCGAGAAAGTATGAAACGATTTGTTTCCTTTATTTCAATGATTTAGCCGTATTGGCTGGTACTTGATGCTTCATCGGCCAATACTCCGTTAGTATCAACCGATACTCATTCATATGATCGATATGATATCAATCAAGAACTAACAATGTATTTTATTTGTTTCAAAATATAATAAATTTTAAATGAATGAATAGATTCTAGACATTCATATGATCGATATGATATCAATCAAGAACTAACAATGTATTTTATTTGTTTCAAAATATAATAAATTTTAAATGAATGAACAGATTCTAGATTTATAGTACTAAAATACTAAAATATGTCTCATTCACATAAAATCCTTATTTTTATATTTTGAGTAGCAGGCATGCCACCGGTCCAACACACCAAGACATAATATAGTAAAAACGAATCGTACGGCCATTAATGCCATCCCTAGCCTCCTCTTATTTTCTTTGACCCAATGAGAACCAAGAAATTGCCTATTTCTCTTACGTGTGAGATGTGATGTAGTCATCTCAGTACAAACTTGAAGCTGCCGGATACAAATCGAGCATCCCCGTCGCAACACCAACGTCGGCGACACATGCAAATTGAGACATCTAGCGGCCACATCGGTGTCGATCAAATCAACACATACAGTGCCACATCTAGCGAGTAACGACCAGGTCAGAGTGTCGTCGAGCATTCGCATCGCCACCGTCGTGGGTGGCAACGACGAGCAGGCGGTGACTACAACCAGTGCCAAACATGCGAAACCGTCACGCCGTCTCGCCGCCAACTTGCCGTACGCGTCCTCGTTCTCTCGCCGTCTCGCTCCACTAGGCGTCGCCGACGCTCCTCGTCGTCCTGCCGGAGGAATGCATCACCAGCGGCTCTCGCCGGAGCAGCGCACAGCAACAGGAGTCACGCATCATCAGCAGCTGCCCAAGTGGAAGAGACGACATGGCTCAAGGAGATGGTGCAGAAGGAGGCGCCCTGAGACACTAGTTTTTTTTTTCAACCTTAATCCCCCTACTAAACAACTTAGAGAATCCTTACATTTTAAAATGAAAGGAGTAAAAATTGTCGTTTGAGTCCATCTATCTTATCTTATCTGATTCATGTATTTTTCTTGTGATATATTCAAATAATCACTTTTGTATTTTGTAATATATAGTTTTACACTTACATTCATATGGAAATCTGTGTTTTTTTCTTTCTGTTTTTTCCATCCCGTGTTTCAAATATACTTAGACAATTCGTGTATGAAAATTTTGAAGATAGAAATTGGCAAATTTCTACTCCTATACGAGTATTTTAGTACTAGAACACAACACAAATATCCAATCCACATCAAACCAGTCACACGTCACATTTGCAGTGTAGAGGAGCAGCCTTACTGTGCTGTTCACTGGAGTGTGCAGATAAAATTAAATCATTCCGGGAAGAAAAAGGGGTCCAAATACGCCAGAAAGGAAAGCATCTTCTCTGCACAAACGGGATACAGGAAGATCCACGCCAGTGAAAGGATTCGCAACCCATTTACTAATATATCTTTTTACAAGGGTCCAAGTGAAAAAATACCGACCCTTTTGGCCTTTTCCTTGATTCCTTTTGGTGCTAAGAGATAATGCGAAAAATCCTAACTCTTCAGGGGTTCAAACGCATAGTTTCAAAGCTTTCTCGTCCTAATTGCGACGAGCTCGAACCGAACATGGCCGGCGGCGATGGCGGCCGCGGCGGCGGCGGGGGAGAAGAGAGCGAGTTTGTGGGGGTAGGCGGCGGAGGAGGAGGAGGAGAAGGAGAAGGGAACCAGAGCCTCCCCAACCGTAGGTTCTTCGTGGCCGTGCACGTCGGCGCCGGGTTCCACGCGCCGGCGAACGAGAAGGCGTACCGCCGAGCCATGAAGCGCGCTTGTCTCGCCGCCGCCGCAGTTCTCCGCGAGGTTTGATCCTTACCCTATCCCCTACATACCCCACTCGCCTCCTCCTCCTGCCCGTGCTTGGTTTTGTATGGCATGGAGCTCGGATTGACGCGCGATCCCCACCAAGTGTTCCATTTGAGCAATGGATTTTGACTGATGACCGGATTTATGTTCTAGATGGGGTATTAATTGAATTAGTGTGAAAATGTCATGTTCGAGAGGCGTCCATGTAGCTTTGCAGTGGTGAATTCCTAAATCTCTTAATACTTTTGCAGGGAAATGGCACAAGCCTTAATGCGGTTGCAGCTGCCATTCAAGTATTGGAGGTTTGCATCATCTTTTTCTACGTATTGTTACAATGTCTATACGTACTATGCAGTTTAGTTCAAATTTTACAATGGTGACAAATAGGATGGCGTATGATATATGGCCACATTTTGATATGTCAAAAGGGGGGAAAAAAAAAGGAAGAGTGGTTGTATAGATCATATAAGCAGGGTTTGCAGACCTCCTAGATATAAGCAAATCTAGGGTGATGCAGTGTCCTTGTATGTAGATAAAGGGCTAATGGCGTTTGCTCCAACCAAAAGTTGTCTTAGTTTATCCATTCTCATCTATTGCTGATTAGGATGATCCCATCACAAATGCTGGACGCGGTTCAAATTTGACTGAGAGTGGTCATGTGGAATGCGATGCAAGTATCATGGATGGTACTACTACTACCTTTGGAGCTGTTGGAGCCGTGCAAGGTACTTGTAGTAATTTGCGATAAATCAATCCTCCTGTGTAAAAGTTACTATTCGTGTTACCACACTTCTTATTTCTTGTAGATCAGGTGTAAAGAATCCCATCCAAATTGCTTTGCACTTGGCAAGGGAACAGATGATAGGATCTTCACTGCTTGGTCGGATACCCCCTATGTAATCACAGAATTCAAGGCTCTTCTTCACCTTTTGTTTCATCAGGACTTTTTTCTTTTCCAGTAATTTATTGTCCTTGTATGTACAATTTTTCACCAGTTTCGAGCAAGTATTTGGGGAGTTTGGGCTATTTCATGTTTTTTTTTCCAAAAAAAACTTTTATCTCATCTTTAATCATGTAATGAAAACAATGGCTCTTACAACTGAACTATCAGATAGAAAGCTCCCTTTGTCATTTCGTTTCATGTTATACTGCAAAATTATGATGGAACAAGGCATAATGACTATCTTTTCACAATCCATGTATGATAGATAATATATCATGCAGTCATCCACTAAGTCTAAACCTTTCATCTGTCTTAGCTAAAGTTCTGTATAGCTGAATTATTCTTTGGCTTTAGGTTTTTGGTTGGTGAAGGAGCATGCCAGTGGGCAAAATCAAAGGGGTTGAACCTACCTGAAGCCACAACAGAGGGAAATAGTGTGGGTCCCCTCTTCTTTATGTGAATTGTGCCATCCAAGTCTGCATTCGTACTTGTTTTGTAATCCGTTCTTGGTATATTCTCAAATAGTGGTTGGTGACTGAGAATGCAAAAGCACAGTGGGAAAAATACAGATCATTGCTTGCAAGTGCCAAGGAATCAATTAATCATAGCACTGGTTCTGGTTCAGAATCTAGTTCAGTACAGTTGGAAGCACCAGGTCTTTTTTTCCCCTTATTGTTGCTCTTATTTCATCTATGTGTTAGTATCTCCTAATCACTTCTATATTGATTAAGTGGTTATTTATCATATCCACAACGCTTCTTTGGTCGAAGTATCTTCTAAAACTTAACTGCAGTTCTGCGAGCAATTGCAGTTTAATTTATTCTCGTATATGTGTTAAATTCATGCAAATGCATACCACTGCTTTTCACAAGGTCTTCCAATAGTTGTCTATGCTGCATATGCTATTGTGTGTTCTTCTGTATACCTGCATGCTATTGTGTGTTCATCTGCAAGTTTTTTGGCCTGCATAAACGGTCATCTAGATGTGAGATTCCTTTCAAAGATATATAATTCAACACTCAAATATGCAGAACTAGGTCCCAGGCTTGTGGTACTGCTCATTATTTGCTTGTGCTTTCTGTGTGCATCAGTATATGTAATAATGTACTTGACCAGTCCACATCACATGTTGCCATTTCATTTTAGGAGCTGAAGTTGAGGATATTACTGGTGTAAAGAAGATGAAGATAATCACACGATCAATCATGGAGGATGATCAAGACTGCGTGATGGATACTGTTGGTGCTGTTTGTGTTGATACTTATGGAAATATAGCATCAGGAGCATCCAGTGGTGGCATTGCACTAAAGGTCCGGTGGCTATTTTTTCCATAGTAGGACACTTATATTTGTTAAATGAGGATACTTATGTTTATATTTCTTCTAGTGATGCTTTTGCATATAGATCCCCCAGGCCTTCAATAAGCATTGGTTTCTTGCAGGTAGATGGACGGGTTGGTTTGGCTGCTATGTATGGATCTGGGTGCTGGGCCTCATCCAAAGGGCCCTTTGGCACACCATTTATAGTTGGGTGTTGTGCAACTGGAGCTGGTGAACACTTGATTAGAGGATTTGCTGCACGTGAATGTTGTATCTCATCATCGTTGTATGCCCATCTCTGCAAATTTGCTCTTATTGATTTACAGTTCTGCACTATACAATTTTCACCATGTCATCCAGCCTCAATGAATTTGCAAACATGTAGGACTGCTTGCATCATATTTACACTGGTTTCAGCTTTGCTATCTTAATCTACAGTTTGAGCCCTGTTGTTTGCGATCACTTGATCTAGCCAGTTTTGTCATTCCTGTTGGCCATAACATGATCTAGGGCACTCCATGCTTATGGACTCCTGAACCTTTCTACATAATCTATTACCATAATTTTGTTACATTCAACATCATATTCTCTTTATGGTTGGAACTCAATTTGTATTTTCTCAGGATACAATCTGGCCCTGCTTCTGCCTGTACGAAAGTTCTACGCCAAGCGGTTCAAAGCAGCAGCGAGATGTCTCATGATACAGGCGCTGGGTTGTTGCTAATTCAAGCTGATGTTCTAAAGGTGGTACTTTGCAGATACATCTCCTTGAGTTTTGCATGGATAAACTTTGGTTTAACAATCTAACATTCTGCAGAGAGGGGAGGTATCTGCATTGGGAGCCGCTGAGCTTGTTGCTGCCTATTCCTCCCCTTCATTTGGCGTTGGTTATCTCGGAAGCAATATGAACAGTCCAAAGGTAGTATTAGGAGCTTCCCATTCTATGTGAAAAAATGAGCTTACTAAACTGTCTGGAGTTTTGGGCCAATCATTTGATACAGCATATTTTGATCGATTTTGCAGGTTGCAATGCTTAGATCTTCTAAAATTTCACCCAATTCAATAAACCATTTTGCTACTCGTGTCAACTTTGACGCACAATCTGACCAATGATGTGCTGTTGTTTTAATGGCGTGCCATTCCAGTACCTCTTGTAAAAGGAACATGCTGGTGGTGCATGTAGTCTGGTCTTGTACCGGAGACATTGTTTTTGGACTAACCCAAAATTTCTGTCGTTCCTAATACTTTTTTTCTTTACCGATGAAATGCTATTTTAGTGTGATTTGCCAGGATGGAGGCTACTGATAAAAGTCTGAAGCACTCCAGGCACACATTCTATGCTAAATGTGAGATAAAAACATGCCCAACATAACAAATCCATAAATAGGGGATATTAGTGTTCGATTTATAGGCTGCAATCAACTTAAATAGAAGAAAGAACTTGCCTTCACAATGATATAAACAAGTTACAAATACTCTACATCAATTAAGTTTAAAAGAATATTATCATATAAGCCAAAACCACCGAAGACAGGATACATATCGACATCATAGTCATAGGTGAAACCATTGCACTACTATGGAATTTTGATCCCTGCGAGCTGTTGTATCTATCTAATACTTCCTTTCTCCTTCGTAAATCTAGTTTTGTTCTCACCAATGTTTCATTGAGGGGCATGTCGTATAAATGGCTGTTCACTGTAGCAGGTGGTGTCAAGTAGAAGAGTCCAATCGACGATACTTATACCGTTCGAGTTTATTTTTAATATTTTTTATCAAGTGATTTATACCGCATCGCTGCTCTTTAAAAGACACATAATCTAAACTTCTTTTTCTTATTCTTAAAACCAGTCTTCCCTTGTCCTTTACTGAGAAAAAGGAAATAAGAAAATAGAGAGAGGAAATAAGAAAATAGAGAGGGTATGGTTGCATTTATAACATGTAAAATTAAATCATATCATATCGAAAAAAGACAAATCTAATCGTACCGTGTTTTTTGAGACAAAAAATTGTCGGATACGTTTTTCAATATGTACATTTTGTTCGGAAGTACTAATTTGCGCTCGCGTGTCGAGACTCGCGACAAAAAGGTCGAACAGGACTCTCTCGACGTATTTTTTGCACGCGAGGCAGGCCTACTGCCTCATTTTGGGCCTTATGGGCCGAAAATTAAGTGGCTACAATAGATGGGAAATTATTTAAATTTTCTATTTGAAAGTTTGGATAGCTTTTGAATTCTGTATAGTTTTGTAGTTATTTCTAAACTCTCTCTAAATTTGAGTAAAATTTTCAGTAGAGACTTTTCAACTGAAAGTTTTTATTTCAAATTCGAAAAATTCAAAGTAAACTTTCTACCAACAAAATCAAACCTTTCAACTCAAATTTTAGAACTTTCAATTCAATTTTTGAAACATCCAACTCAAAATTAGAAACTTTTGACTGAATTTTTTTTGAAAACTCTGACCAAATTCTAAAACTTTAACCCCCCATATTTGCAAATTTTAACTCAAAATTTTAAAACTTTTAAACTGAAGTTTTTAGAAGCTTCCATCACTGTGGGTATGCTTAGGGTGCATTCGTTTGGGCAGCTAGGATGAGCTTTCCAGCCGTACATGAAACGAGAAAATTCATTATTGATGATTAATTACCTACTATCTTTGTTCCAAAGTTCCAAAATATAGGTTTCTGTTCAAATTCATAGCTACATCATAGCTACAACTTGCTATATTTTGAAACGGAGAGAGCATTAACTATTATAAATTTTAAAAGTGAATTTATTTTTATTTTCTAAAAACTTTTATATAGTAGGTCTCGAGAAACAATGCTAATGGAAATCGAGGAAGTTGCTGAGAAGGAACACAGATATGCAACACTACGGCAGGGAGTTTGGTTGGCGTCAACGCGCGTGCGACTTCCCTCCACGGATCGCACATGAAAACCACAAGGACACATCTTGTTTATTATTAGATTTTCATGAAATTACTTTTAGCTTTGTTTCAAAATATAGCTAAAAGTTATTATATTTTTGCATAGAGAGAGTATTATTCACATGACCTACGAATTAGAGGGCATTATTATAGCAAAAGGATCACTAAAATTATCTTTGATACATAGTATTATTTACATGACCTATGTTTTTTTGTTGGATGAAGTATCGGATGAGCATACATACCTGAAGCTCCCGTGGTAGGTGAGATTCTTGTCCATCACTCACAGGTGTAAGTTGTTGTCTTTGTCAACCGCGCGGATCTCAAGTTCTCAATCAATTTGAATTTGGTGGCTCGCCCTTGCACACGATCCACACCTGATGCGTATATCTTAACTACTTAAAAAATCGGTAACTTTTCAATTGTCACCTGTCCGCTTTCGTCCGTCTTGATCCACTTTCACCAAGCCATCCGTTCTTCATTGTGGTGCGTCTTCTCTCCAGATCGCTTCCTTCCATCTTCGTTCATGAAGGAAGCAGACCACACGAGCGAAACTGAATATGCTTACGTGCCAGTGCGATCTGTCCGAGTCGAACATCTACGCGTTGTACTTGTTCGCATGGGCATTGTTGCTCTCTTCCATTTTTTACTTTGCCAATAACAACACTCCGTCCCTTCTTCTGGATGTCACCATGGGCATCATCATCAGTAGCAAAATTCACGCCTCATCTTATTCCAACAATACTGAAAATGAAATCTGCATGTTCGGGAACATGTGGTGCTCCCTTGTTTTCATCCATTTCCAAATCGAAATCATCGGTTCCATGTTCGGGGTCGCCATGGTCTCAAATTTGGTACGGCGTTCCGGCCAGCACAGGCAATCTCTTTGAAAACCAACAAGACCATCGAGCACGCATAATTTGGGAACGTGTTTTGCTTAGGATGTTCTTATTGTTCTACCACCATAGCTCACATCCATATCTCACCAGTTCCCTTCTCTCTTGTTTATGTGCACTTCTTCGGAAGAAGAAGCACAGTACCTGGTACGGTGCACTTCTGGTTCAATGGAGTGTTGAACTTTGAACCCAATGTGCACAGTTCAAATTACAGCTCGACTCAACCATTTGGCTGAACCACTTAAACAGTAACTCATGTGTAAATTAAACCAGGTCGATTTGATTGGTTTTTGGCTGGTTAACTCAGTTCATTAGGGATTCAACCGGTTTACTTTTGGCTCAGCATATTTTAAGACTTTTCATTTTTGATTTTCTCTTGTACTGTATAGTACACTAAACATAGCTAGCGAATGCCACTAATCATAATCCTAATTGGTCCATAGCGTTTCGAGGTCGTTTTGACTTTTGACCTTGGTTCATGTGTTTTTCTTTGTTTTACTCTGATTTTCGCCATTTCTTTTATCATTTATTTTAAAAAAAAATTGTATGATTATTTATTGTCACTTTTATGTAAGTATTTTATATATTGTAAAGATGGACCCCTCACATTTGCATGAGTTGATGTGGACCAGAAATACTATGCTAAAAAAAACAATGGCCTCAATCTACAAGGCAAGTCGCGATGGCCTGTCCTTCCACGCGCTTCTTGCACGGGAGGCGAGCGCTGATGATCCCTAGCCAGCGACACCAATCTTAGCACCATGTATCGGCTCAAATCACGAAAATTGAACATTAATCAACAAACACTTACTTTTTTTTCTCGTTGTAACTCACGGTAATCAATCTGATTCTAGCGACCGCTGAATCCACCGTTTCACGCTCGGGCCTTTGCTGATCGTTTTCTGCGTTCCACGCGACGCCCATACTATTCTTCATCCATTGGTTCCCATGCAATTTTATTTTGCCTTATAACCAACAGATCGAACTTCCTGTTCGCATTTTGCCGCACCAATGATTAATCAGTGTAGCTCTATCGGCAAATCGCAAGATCCAAACCACGCAGCTGATACACTAATACCAGATCAACGCACGGGTCCTAAATATACACTGAACTCTTAAGGAGTTTAGATCACAAAAACTGAACTATAAGCATATACTAATTTCAATTTTCTCGTTGCATGCATATATATATATATATATATATATATATATATATATACCATATTAAAAAGAAAGGAACCGTGGTGTCCGTTCCCACCGAAGCCGCTCCAAATGGCTGAGTTCGCGAGGCGCTCTTCCGAGCCCCTCGGTGCGTTCCAAACTCAAAACACTGTTGTGTACTGTGCGCGATACTATTTGACACCCTATAAAGCATAAAGGAACAATATAGGGTGCGGTGAATGACATATCCCTGTGAAGAATATAATTTTCGGCAACTTTCGGCGGTGAATGACATATCCCTGTGAAGAATAAAACTTTCGGCAGGAAAGGCCTCAACTTTAGCCTGCTCTTGTGAATCCACAGTAGCGAAGAGATAAGCAGGAAGCACAGGCGACGCCACCCCTGACCTCTATAAAAGGAGGGGCCTGCCCAGCTGAGGAGAACACACAACAACGAAGACACCATTCAGAGCAAAGCTTTCAAGCGCGCTCTCACCCTCCATTCCACCGTTCTTAGTAGTAGTGACTTTAGCCTACCTTGCACAGTATATTGAAGCAAGGAGTTGTGTTATAACGCTGTGTAAGGTAAGAACCGCTTGCTTGTACCTACCTTCGGGGTTCCCGAAAGGGAAAACCGTATGTAAGCTTATCTGTTTAATATGAAGTAATTTTCCTTAAGTATTCCTGCACGTTTGTTCTAGACAAGTGTTTATGCTAAGGACCCTATAGAAGAAATCTCTTTGGTTTGTTCTCGTTTGTAGCCTGCATCTTGCATAGGCGTCTGGAGAATCGGTATCCGTAGAGAAGTGTTCCCTTCGGGTGAAACTGCCTGGGGAGACGATAAACTCTAAGCTAGAACAAGTGTGACTTGGAATATCTTTTTAAGTTGCTTCTAAAAAGACAGATAGGTGAGACATACGGTGAGTACCGAGTAGGACTTTAAATCATCTGAAACAAGCTTCTGAGGTTGTCTAAGTATGATTCGTCACCCTGCAAAGATCCTAAAGTTAAAATATCTCTCGTAGTGAACAGTAAACTGAATAGTAATCAGCCGAATAAACAGTAAACTGAATAGTAATCAGCCGAATAAATAGTGTTTTTGAACCGTAACAATTAACGTTACCTCCATTTTTTAATTTTCCAGATTCTTGAAATATTATCTGAAGTATATATATATATATATATATATATATATATATATATATATATATATATATATATATATATATATATATATATATATATATATATATATATATATATATATATATATATATATATATATATATACACACACACACACGTGATTATGTATATATATAATTCCAAAACTGGGCCCATCAGAAAAGGAAGCCCACCTACAGTGCAGTTCTCATTACCGCTGTGGTTTTAATGGAAAATGGTACACGTACGAAAACTGACGTGACATATTGTGATTGAATCTTTGATTTTTCACAACTACCCACTTTTCTAAATCGAACGGTTAATATCTTTGTTAGCAAGAGTTTAGTAAAGATTTTTAAGTACGTATATCATTACTCGTTTTTAATTAAGCAAATGTTTAATAGTTTGATATTTAATTTGTTATTTGCACCTCTAACAAAAGCTACGCAAGAACAATAATAAACAAGCTCTTTTAAAAATATAATGCAATACCAAAAGAAACCAGGCACCACATGTTTCCAACATGAGCTCTGAGTACTCAAAAATCATGATTTTTTAGTTCTGAACCCAACATCTCGGTTGTCTGGATTCCACATGTCAGTGAGACATGGCAAAGCCTTACAACTTATCCATCATGCGCCATTTGGAGGCCACTTGTGAAATTCTAAGTGTTCTCCATGTAAGGTGCAAGCATCGTCCTAGTTCTCCATCAAGAAATTACTTGCTGACGGAGTAAAAGGGCTACAAATAAATGAACTGATGGTAGAAGAAGATGAGAAATATCCTATGTCCTACCATACATTAAAAAAAGGGGCAATGGTAAGTTGTAAAAAATGGGAATCGTCATTGCGTGAATTATTTTGCTACTTTTCTATACGCAAATTATCTTTGATGACAGATTATCTACTGTACAGTCTAGGGGAGGTGACTAACGCATGAGCTCAAATCGCCAATGCTCCATCAACAGTTTCACTCTCATCATCAGAGGTGATGGTCTTTGATTTGGAAATGGACATGACCCTAGAGTATCCGTAGCCCAGAGAACTTCCACTTGTAGCACATAACTGTCAGAAAAAAGAACTTAGCAGTTAGCATTTGAACCTGAATAAAAGAAATCATCCACCCAGACCAACGTAGGACTTCATTCAGGTCTTCAATAAACATCGGAGCATTTTACAGCTCTATGGATTTTATTGAAATCATTATGAGTTTATGACTAAGATCACTAAGTTGCGATGCAGTCACAAACCTCTGTGAGCTCTGACAGATGACGGTTCCTGAACTCATTGACAGTTGCTGCAATCTCTGACATTGGGAGTTTTGCCTGAAATACATTAATAGGAAAAATTAATGTTTGTGCATTAAATTCCACACTTAATGAAAGAGCATAACAGTATAATAACAGCTTTGCTTACCTGTGCAAGAACAGCAGCAGCCAACTGAAGACTTGGTTCCAAGGTCTCAGGGACAACCTTAAAAGCAGATGTAGTTCCATTAGGAGATAGTATTATTAAATCGGTGATAGAATACAGTACATAACAAAAGGATATGTATAAGACAAAGAATCGACCCTTAGCCCCTTATGCAGCAGTGCAGCACAAGGGCAGGTTATGTATCATATCGAAATGGCTAGCCCACAAGTATAGAAGAACCACCGGTACCAAATGATGACATTAAATATTACAATTGCACCAATCAGATACTTGGGTAATCCCACGAGTGGCAAATGAGCACCTAAAACCCTTCCATGTTCAACATTTAATTCATCAGTGACCAAAGGAATTTTTTCTAATGGTCTATGCAAATGACTGTACAACTAAGGGTGTGTACTACCAGGTTCCAAAACTAATTGCTACAAGGTTTAAGGTTTTAATAAACATTTCAATTCATATATCTGTGAAAAATCTACTTCCTGCAAATGTTAATAGGCAGGTTACTGGATTGTAAAAGTTCCTTCCAATAAAATAAAATGTGATGTCATAAAAAATAACTTGCACTGAACCACATGGAGTAATGTCCATTCAAGTTGCACCAGGAGTATGTCATCACCTAGAATCCTACACACTGTTGAAATCATTGCACGCAGCTTTGTTACACCTACTTACCGCTGTTGCACCAGCTTTCTCCAAATTAACACCATGATCCACATCATGTGCTCGGACAAATGTCTTTACATTTGGAAAATATTTGCTCAAAGCCCAGACAGCTCTATAATTTGCACCAGGGGTATCTAAAGTAATAGCAGCTGCGCAGGCTCTCTCAGCTCCAACTTTGTGCAGTACCTGGCAAAAATCAATTGAGATCAGCACCTTTTGACAAGTTGTACGGAGTAGAATTTTTAGTTGAACTTGTTCTACCTCTCTACTTCCTGCATCCCCAAAATATACTGGTAGGTCAAGCGCGCGTCCAACTGCCACTCGATCACTGAGTGAAAAAGATGCCCAAGAATTAAATAGTTGAAGATCATATGTTTAACTGGAGGGCTGACTAATTGAACAAGTACATTTGGCAGGCTTGGCAGCCCAAGTCAGAAGGAGATGACAACCAAATGTTACGGCAATAGCATCACACACGACATCACTTTTGTTTCAGAGGGAAGCTATCAGTCTTATCAATCTAACAAAATGTAACCAATGATAAATGGAAAGTGGATGTAACACCTGTTTCCTGCAGGTTTTGCCACCACTTCCTTAGTTTCCATGAACTTGCCTGAATTTTCTAATATTTTGTGGATCTACTAGAATTTATCTCCAGTTACATGTTCACTGTCTAACAAGCATATGCCACTAACCACAAGTAGGCATCACCAACCAGAGTTAAATCATAACAAAGTATTTGCACACATAGCAGCTTATATGCATGCTTGCGAACGAGGATTATTGTACATATAAACAGCCAGTAGGAATGCTAAGATATGCTTCAATATTATCTTGTAGCTGCCTTTAACAAGGTTATTGCAAGATGCAGTACCATACCTTCGAACATCAAGTGCAACAAATGGAATTAATCTTTCTGACAGGAGTTGTGCGATTATCTAAAAATATAGGAAAGGTGTATTAGTAGAAATTTATTGAGCAAAGTAAATAGATAGATAAAATATATCTTATGAGGATTGCAAACCTGCCCAACACGCCCAAATCCCAAAATTATGATATGGTCTTGCAAGTCATCTGTCTACATGGACAAAATTTGTATTATACTAACTGAATTGAACATAGTATGGAATTATGCATTCTTGTTCAAATCAGTGAATTTGACAGTTCATTACAAATTAAACTGAGAAAAATACTATGTTTTTGCAAATGTCCTCTATTGCAAAAAAAAAAAAAAAGGTCATCGAAACAGAAGGTAAAACATGGGTTGGTCTATGAGAGTGAAAAGAAGATACCTCACTTTCCACAGGTAATAAACTTCTCACATCATGCTGCTCAAATCTTGATGCCAAAAACTGGCCACCGGCAGCTAACCATGGTGTAAGAGCCATTGAAATGCCAACCACTAGAAATAATAATGACGATAATTGAGGAGATAAAAGACCCTGCAAAAATATTGTCCATGAGTTTCTCTTCATGCTGCACAAGAATCATATGGTACTAATTTCTAAAATTTTACAAGCTCCTGTGATCTAACTCAGATGTACGTGACATATACATCTTATCACCTAAAACAATACAAAAGACACAAAGAACCAGGGCCAAACCTGATTGACCGCTTCTCCGAAGGCAACAAAAGCAAACTCCCCACCAGGTGCAAGCATCAGACCAACCCGAACAGCAGCTATGGTGGAAATTCCAAATACTCTACCAATAAATGTAACCAACATTGTCTTTCCAATAATCAAAAGACCTAATATCACAGAGATTGCTGGGAAGTTTAACAGAAGCAACTTGGGGTCAATGGACATTCCAACCTGGAAAGGGCAAATGCAGTGGAAGCATTAAGCAAGGGCCTCAAATAAGCTAGTAGCTTACAGAAGGAATTAGCAATTTATCTTCATTCCGGAGTAAATAATAGAAACCACGATGTTGGACAATAAGAATAAAAGACAGAAACAAAAGTGATACGACACTGGTAACACTAATACTGTTCTACACAATACATGACCATCAAAAATTAAAATAAATAAAACATAACAACTTGACCAATATGTGAAGTCAAACAGTTGGATAGTGAACAAGCGTGTCTCCTTGCATATATCGGTGGCATCATGACTAATGAACTAGCAAGATAATATCAACGTAATTTGATGTCTATAAAGTTGCATCTGATATGTACATTGTTATATTATCAGTATAAACATTGAAGCAAACTCCTATCAGTTCATCGACATGGACAAAAAATGATGATTATATTCAGAGCCCTTACCGTCATAAAGAAAAGACCTAGCAGAAGACCACGATAAGGAGCAATATCCGATTCAACCTGTAAGGAGAATTCTGTTTCTGCTAGCAATAGACCAGCCAAAAATGCTCCCAGTGCCATCGACAATCCAGCCTGAAATGAGAGAGTAAAACAACATGCAAAGCAGATTCAAGGAATGCAACTATGCAAGGCCGGGATATAATAAGAAAAATATACATACCCGAGCTGTGAGAAGACTTGTTCCAAAAATAACAAGGAGAGTATTTGCTGAAAATATTTCAGCATTCCTATTTTCAGCAATTTGCTTGTAAATTGGACGAAGCAACTGTTCAACATAAAAAGGATAACTTACAAATCAAGCAGTTATAATCAAATTCTAAAGAGCAAAATGAGCACACAGGCAACAAGGGCTACACATGTGCAGTGGCACACATGCATGCATGTAGGTGTGCGTGTTTAGCTGGCAGTCAAACTTAGACTCAATGCAAAAATCATCAAAAGATAAGAATGCCAACTAAATGAAACAACAGCCGACTCACCAGTCGACCTCCAGCGATTATGGCTGTTATAGCAGCTATTGCTTTTACAGCAGCCATTCCCATAGCTTCTGCTATTGCTTGGAAACCAACCTATAAGAAGCAGAAATTGTGTAAGAGAGTTCAAACAGATAGAAAGATAAAAAGAGAACATGGCGACACCACATGGTTGTGGAAAGACTCTGCAAGAAGCAACCATGGTCATATTGCAATTAAAACTCTTGCTAAATTAATGTCTTTGGCTGTGTCCAAGTGTCAAGCATACATTTCAATAAGCATATATAACACTAGCTGATCTTACACAACAGTTACTTATGTTATATTTCTGTAAATTTAACCTATGTCATCAGAAATATAGAATGAGCACTTAGAACAATAAATAGATCATTTGGCTTAAATAGCCTACAAAGGGCAATGCAATGGAACATGGATTTTAATGTGCTTCATAAAATCTATCACCAGTCAAGAAATTTAACAATTTGAATTGGTCAATTGATCATGCCATAGGATAAAACATCTAGATTATCTCATCAGTTCATGTCATGATTATACCATTAACTCTTACAAGAGTGATGTAGAGTACTTGATTGTTCATTCACGAAGAATCATTTGTAGTAAACATGTTGATCGTTTTGCACCAACAAGCAAAAATGTCCTAACTCAGACAGGGAAAAAGAACATGGCATCAAAAAAGGTTACCCCTCCTTTTGAAGAATTAGGTGATATAAGAGGTATTAATATCAACAGGACCACCACAGCCAAATCCTGCATACAACAGTATGTCACAACAAATATATAGCAGAAGAAAGACTTAGATTAAATTAGCAGTAGGTCAGGTCAATGCAATTCCTGTCAATGGCAATAGATATGGGAAGAGGGAAACAATAAACCCTCTAAGCATAAGCATGTGCTTGCGGATGATTGTATGTGTAAGTCCATGCTTGCATACATGCATGGCAAGGAACAGTAAAGGACATTTGAATAAATGCAACTACAGGGTGGGGTGTCATCAAGAACTCAAGATAAAACATAAGGAAGTGCATCAGAAGAAAAAAAGGGAGGATGAGAAACTTGGAACATTATCACCAATGTTCAGGATCATAGTAGTCATACCTGGAATAATAACACAGAAAATGTAGCACGTCCATGTCGTGATGTGCTCTCCCCACGTTCTTGTAGTACCTAGAGAAGCAAACGGTAAGTGCTCAACACCCAGTGTAACTAAAAAAATGAAGACCTCAAATATACATGTAGAAAGGAAGTTTCCATAATAGTCTGGTATCAAAGTTTGAAGCATGGAAAAAAAAAGGTTTCCAGGTAATCAATTTATTCCTAAGTGAAAACTGATTTGATGAACAACTTTGTTCCAATTGTGAATTTGTGATATGATCACAGTGACTATGAGAAATATCAAAATGTCAAAATTTATGACACAATATAAATGCAGTTATAAGTACCTGCAAAACAACAGCTGTCGAGGACAGAGCCAACCCACTCCCAATAACAATTGCTGCTGGTCCTGGTAGTGCTGCAAAACGGTGAGCTATCATACCAACAGCTGCTGTAGTAGCCAGCACCTGTCAATCACTCCAATTTGTTAGGGAGTAATCCGCATGGAACTATTGCTTTACTGGTTGCATAGCATGAGTATAACCTGAGCAGAGCCTAACCCAAAGACATACTTCTTCATTGAGCTTAGCCTTTCCACGGAAAGCTGCAGGTAAAAAATGGCAAGCTGATATATCCTGCATGAGGATTAAGGGAAGAATCTAAAAGAGCACTCAGTTTGTACCTCAAGGCCAATGTTGAACAACAAGAACACAACTCCAAATTCAGCAATTGCCTTTGTTCCATGGACATGACGGATGATGGAAAGCCCATAGGGACCGATTAAGACACCAGCAGCCAGATATCCAAGAACAGGACTACCTATGATATCAAGGTTCATATTAGAAAAAGAAATATCGGACAGTGAACAAAAGTTCAGATATTTCAACATTAGAAAATCAAAGTGAATGTTTGTAGTGTTCGGTTGAAACTTGAAACTAAAACTAGAGTAGAACAGAGAAGAATTTGTCTGATATGATTTGAAAAAAAATGCAGATGGATAAGGAAAGTTTGATTGCCATGATACCATGCTATGCACATATAGATGTCAGAAATAAATGTATCACCTCCAGGTATTTTCTGAAATAATGGTACAAACACAACACTAGCCAGAAGCAAATATAATATGTCGAAGAGTGAAGCTTCTTCCTCATTTATCTAGGGTAACAAAGAGCACAAGGGAGTTAGCCACAACCCAAATTTCTTGTCTAACTTGTGTGAGCAGCAAGAGAATGTACTCACAAGAAAGGAAAATAAATTCGCCAATGTACAGGTTCAGATGAAAGGGAGAACATACCTCTTGATGAGGCAAGAGCTCAATAAGCTTTTTTACTCTTTTTGGGATCTTTCGCATCTCGCGAACTATGGGCTTTGCAGTGGAGGAAACTTCTTCAATACTTGTGGTTATTTCTTGCTGCTGAAATAATTGACTACTCTTCTCAGCCCGATTCAAGAAGAATGCTCTGTAGACACAGAGAATAGAAACACCGTGTCAAAGAATTGGCTTATCAACATTACTGAAATCGATGGAAATCACTTCAACTGTTGTAAGAACAAGTACTTTCAGTTATTTGATTATACAGATAGAAAATATGACAAACTATAACAGTATCCAGCATAAATATATGAACATATGGGAAATCATATTTTCTTACTTTCTAGCAGACAGAAACCAAAGAGAAGATATTATTCACTATGCAACTCACCCTGCTCCAAGAAGCACTATCCCAACAACAAGCTTTGGTGCATGCTTTCTAGTCGATTTCATCAACCCCTTGAAAACAGATGTAGGTGTAAATTCTCCATCCACTTTGGAGGAGAAGAAAGATGCGGGGAAGAACCGAGATGATCTCTTCAGTGATGCTTTAGGAGCATTTGATGGCGGAGACTCCTTTCGTTCTATTTCCTGTTTTTTCCCTTGCTTTGACTTATCTATATCAGGTTCGGCTTCTTTCTGAGGCTCAACAAGCAACTTGTCAGTGCTTTCTTCATCAGACATTTCACGGGACGATTCAAGTTGCTCAATGCCTTCTACAGCTAAGTCCCCAACAATTAGGCGCTCAACGTTTGACACCTCATCTCTTTCAGGAATATCATATATAGCATCGCTGTTGTAATCATACACTTCAGAAACATTGTCTTCTTCATCACTTACTTGCTCCTCAGCAGGTGCTGGTAACTCTACGACGGCATCAACCGAGGAGATGGCCTTCTCCGCTTTCTGCAAAGCTAGTTCCGCATCATTTGCTCGCTGTGCAGCTTCCATCTCAAGAGCTACTGCCTGTTCAGCCAAAACCATTATATTTGCGACATCCTCCTCGGCTTTTGAAGCATCCAAAAGAGCCCTCTCAGCAAGCTCCGTCAATCTATCAACCTCCTTCTGCAACTCCATTTTCTTCTCTTGGATACGTCTCAGCTCCTCCTCACATTTTGACAAACTCTCTTGGCACTCCTTAATCTCCTCTTGCGCAGACACAAGGGCCTCCTCCTCCACATCATCAATGCTAACTTCCATTGGCCCGACTGATCCCCTTTTCGCATCCAGAGCTTCTGATGCCAACTGCAAGCGGGCCTCAGCCATGGAGAGCGCCATTGTAGCCTTTCTGACAGCCTCCTTGGCATCAGCCTCCTTGCTGATGATCTCCTGTATGGTCGTCACAGCAGAAGATACGTCGCTCTGAGCTTTATCTGCCCTATCTTTCAGTGCGATGGCCGACTCCGATATCCGCTGCGCCTTCTCCTCGAACATGGTGCTGTTCAACCTGGCCACCTCCAGCTCTTTCCTTGCCTTCTGAAGCAGGTCTCTGAGATTTTCTGCGTCATCATCACCCTTCTCCTCATCCAACCCAGAGTTGTTTGCTTCATCCTCGGTACTATCGACTATTGAGCCATTGGTACCTTCCAAAGGGCCATCAACATAGGCCAGTGAGTCGTTCCCCTGGCACCTCAGCGCCCTCCCTCCGGTCCGGAGGGCAAGAGGGCTCCCGTGGTTTGGAGCCAAGTAGAAGAGGCCACGGGAACCGCAGCCTCCGAGGGCGGAGGCGCCCATGGGGTTCCCGCCGCAGCCACGATGCCTGAGACGCCGCAGGGAGCATGTCCGGAAGCCATTCCCGGCGGCGCCGATCTGCAAGCCCGGCCGCGGGGCAGCACGGCTAGGCCCGACGCCGGACGCAAACCTAGACAAATCCATCCCCCCGCCCTGTACGAACACAGCATCAACAGAAACACAAATCAGAACCCCCGGAGGAATCCAACAAAATGTTTGGCTAAAAAAGGTAAGCGGCATTAGATTTCTCGAACGGAACACGGGAAAAAAACTCGGCGGCTGTTCGATTGAATCATCGATACATCACGCCGAACGTCCCCACAAGAAATGGGCGTTAATCCAATCCGACCAAAATTGATGAAGCGGCGGCGGTATTAAACACGGGGCGGGGTTTGGCTGGGTACATACCGGGATTCCGGGAAGACGGGTGGCTGGGCGGCGGGACGAAGGTTTATGAACTCGATGCGGCAGCGGACGAGGAGGAGAGGGGCTTCGTCACGTCACCGGAGAAAGGGAGAGGAGGAAGAGGAAGGCGAGGGGGAGAGGAGCTGCCGCCTCATTCCCTTCCTCTCTCTGCCTTGCTGGTCTGCGCGTCGCCGGAGTAGGTTGGCTGTGTAGTGGAAGTCTCTTGGGATTTGTTAGGGCCGCCGCCTCTTGAGTGTTTTTGGTTTGGACCGGAGCTGAGCGGAGCGGAGGAGACGAGGCAGGCAGGAGCGCGATGATGCATTCGTGACTCTGCCACCTGAAACTTTCTGAAACGAAGAAAATAAAAAAAATGAAAATTGTGGGAGTAGTAGGATTCCTTCTCGTCGGATTATACGGGATATTCCTCTCCTCTCACGTGCGATGGACCGAAGGTACGCCTCAAGTGGATGAATGGGCCGGCGCGGTCCTCGCCTCTGTTGGGTTGGGCTGGCCTGGGCTGGCCTTTTCTTAAGTACGCCTGCAGGATACGCTGCGTTCAGCATCCTCCTTTTTATCCTTTCAGAAACTGTTATACTTAAGTACTCCAGTAGATATATTAGTATAACTTCCAAAAAAAAAAGATAGATTAGTCCAAATTCAAATCGGAGGACAGCATTTTGAAAGCTCCAGGAACATCACAAATAAGCACAAGTCAGAAACACACGGATAGCACCGAGGAATAGGATATAAGAGATGCATCTCATTTCTGCATCTACACTTCAAAATGGAGGCAAAGCTTTAATATGGTTATGACTTAGGACAAGTCTGGATACATCAACTGATTCTATAAATAAGTACAGATGTACAATAAGTTACTTGCTCTTCCATAGAGTTGGCTTTAACTTCAAGGGCCTCCACGTTCCAGATCCATTATATTCTACAGTATACACTGCTGTCATCAACACAATGGCTAACATTAGTCCCAAAATCATCTTCGATAAATTTTTCAGTAGATTATCAGAAGACGCCACCTTCATGCAAAGATCAGTCAAGGCACTACATTAGAAACTAACTAGCTAGAACGAAGCAATTCCTGAACAGAATGGAACAGCATCAATACCTGATCCCTTCAAAAAAAGAAAAATTAAGAAACCAGTGGTGAAGTGTCCACTGCTTCGAAGAACATGATCACCAGCCTTTTATTGCCTTCAAGGCAATTTCCCTGGCTTCCCTCAAAGAAGATAGTGTATCCGTTAACTCGTCGTTACTTTGAGCAGATGTCACGTTAAATAGTATACTGTGGCATGCTTCAGCCAGCCCTTGATAATGCTGTGCACAAAGCAAATCATCTTTTGGAGAGCTTTCCCGTGGAACGTCCATTAGCCTACAAAACCTATTTTTCTCACGCTCGCTTAACTCCTGTTGAAGTTTGGCTGCCATGACTGAAGCCCGTTCAATACAGCTAGATGGAAGCTGCAAACAGGAACACATCTCAGCAAACAAGATAATAACAAAAACAAGGAGATCATTGAGCACTGTTTCACTTCAAACTGTAGCTCAGCTTGCAAAGGAGGAAGGGTACTTAAAAAATTAACCACGACGTGCATCGTCATTGAAGAAAACAGAGGATTTATTTCTTGTACTAAAACAATGAACCCAAAACTTGAACCTATTCACAATATATAATGTACATAGACCGCCAATGAAACAGTAACAAGCAAACTGAAGTATGTATGCCGTTATTCTACAATCAATCGAGAGTACAAGGGAAGAAAGGTGGTCACTTGCAAGTTATGGTATTAAGCACACGTCTTAATAACTAACCAAATTTAGACCAAGCTAGAAAATAGTAACAAAAAGACATGACAACTTACATAAAACTAACCTGTGCAAGCAGTGCAACATTAAGACCGAAGCTTCTGTCTGAAGCTCCACCAACAAGTTTATATAAGAAAGTGATTTCACCAAGATCCTTTGTCTCTGTGTTGTTAATCACCATCTGTCTATCAGCTACTTCCAACAGTTTCCGTGTTGCTAGATATGAGACATGGTATGCACCGACGGAACCTTCAAATTCTCTCAGAATATTAAGAATTTTTGGATAATGAGTGACAAAAATTACCATACATTTCTTCTCTTTCAGAAGATAGTGTAATGTAGCATAAGCTATAGCAACACCATCATGTGTGCTTGTACCACGACCAAGCTCATCGATGATAACTAGTGACCGAGATGAACAGTTATGCAATATGTTGGAAGCTTCACTCAACTCCTCATAAAAGGTACTTGTTCCGTGCTGAATACTATCAGACGCGCCCATTCGAGTATAAATCCCATCAACAACATGCAACGTTGCTGATGAAGCTGGTACGAAGGAACCAACCTAAGGAAACCAGTTTAACAAGTGTTAGGATAATCTCAGGATCAGGGTAAGATAACAACAAAAGTAAACCCTTACTTCCTCAGGTCCTAAGCCTAACAACAAAGTTTACAGAAGTTATGTTATACATCCAGAACATGCTACCATGAATGGACTACAAGTGTGAGACGATATTTATACCTGGGCCATCAATGTAATTAGAGCAACTTGACGAATATAGCAACTCTTTCCTCCCATGTTTGGTCCTGTAACAATCTGGCAGTACTCACCATTTGCATGAAGCTCAGTATCATTTGGAACAAAATTGACTCCAAGCAGGGACTCCAGAACCTAAAAACCAACAGCATAGAAACACAAACATTGTCAACATAAACTACAATGATTCACATGAAGTATGCATGACCGTGTGTGATTTGCCAGTAGTATTGGAAATAGTATTGGTGGCAAAGTAGAATATTTATTTTTCACATTGGCCACCTGAAATAATTGTAGGTAATATCTAAGCTTCTAAGAAAGCATGCAGTTATCATGCACTTGGCTACTATTCTTTAGCTCTTAAAGTTGAAACAAGCATGCAAAATTTCATGCAACTACTCTACTCAGGCCAGATACAATAACATGTTGAACAATAGAATGGCCTTGGAAAAACAACTTTGACCACAAGTGACCAAAAACCTGATAAAATTGAAATATCATGAAAGTATTTTTCATGACAAATCTGTACGCATGATTTCCCCTATAAAACCTAGGTACCTAAATATTTAAAAAGACCAAAATACTCAAAAGTTTTGAAGTTCGGTAGGTGTAAAACAAAAAGGTAGGAGTAATTAAAATTGACCAACAGAACTAATCCCCACAACTGCAGTATGAGTATCTCAAATTTCCAGGTTCTTCTATTTGTTTTCTTAGGGAGGCAAAACTTGTGAGGCAGCACTGTATTACTACTAATAAAAGGAATGCAATTATATGGTTTGTGATTTGCCAGTTAAAAACTGAAGGTTTATTCATTTTAGGAATGGAGCGGGAAGTGATCTAAAACTAACCGGATGGCGGCCGTCTTTGATGTGAATCTGACTTGCTTCATTCTCACTAACAAAATTAGGTCGTACATAATTCTGGCAAATGGAATAATAGTTGTTTAGCAATGTACTATCGGAACAAAGTGAATGTAAAAAGTTGAGCACAAAAGGGTTAAGAATAGTCAATTACATTTTGTTTTGCAAGAGTGGCAAGCGAGTATAAGCAGTCCAGAGTGGCAAGAGATTCAACAGTTGCTTGAAACTGCGCATAGTGTCTGCCGAAATCCATGAGGAAGTTATGCCATGTTGTCCTGCAGATAACTGCTAGTTTTTCCTTAGCCAGCAATAAATTCTCCAAGTTTTTCAAGACTTCCGGAGTGTGGTATCTAATTGTTTTCTTGGTGCTATTTACTTTCATCCAACTTGAAGGTACCTTTCTATCCACTGGTAGCTGCAGGCAAATGATATGGCATGATGATAGCAATGTTAATCATATAACAGAACTGCGTAAGTCTTTTACTCTGGGCTACTTTTTCTCATGGACATCTTTTTGCTACTTGGAACTGCAATTAACAGTAGCTGGAAGTTAACTGAATTCAATTAAGCGACTTAACTTCGATCAAATGAGTTATCCCAGCTACAGTTTTAAACTCCAAGTTGCGCACACCAAGCTGCTTTCGATACTCAGTAATTAACAGCTCCAGTTTCTGCTTGGCCATTTCAACAGTTACATGACCCTCTGCAACCTATAAAAAATTTTCAAATATGAAGATGATGGATCATAAAAGGTAGGAAATAAAACAAGATCATTTCATTAAGGCTTTGTTCAGTTAATCCCTCCCACAAGGGGATTGAAGGGGAATTGGAGGGGATTTATTCCACAGCTATTGAGGTGTGGAATTAATCCCCTCCACTCCCTCCCTCATGGGGATTAACCGAACAAGCCCTAAAAGAGAAGGTTATACCTCCGGGAACTGATCAACAGATGCAATGAATAGGTTTAGCATATCTCCTTGATCAGCAGCATCTTTGTTAAGACAAGAAACAAGTGTCGCAGCATTAGCCAGGACAGTACATGATGAAGCCGTATTTATTAGCCTTCTCAACAAAGGAGAGTGCACAGTTCTATGCTGAGAAGACATGGTGTCAGTATCCTCAAGAACAAGCTTCTGCAGTTGCTTTCCAGCCGTCAGGATAGCTTGGATGACCCCAACAAACTGCAATACAAAACAATAGGCAATCAGGCATCAAGAACAGAATAAACCAGACAACTATTGGCATATAAGAACCAACCCATAATTTTTCAGCAACATAACACTTTATCATTTGAAGTACCCTGATTACGTGAATATTGAATTGAAATCATGGAAATACTTGGACAGTAAATAATAAAAATGTACAGTCTGAACAGAGAATATAATAAAAAGGGATTGATCTAAGCAGGCTATTCATGCTGTATAATGTGTGTTTAATGAAATAAACTAGCATAATTAGGCGTCATTCTCAATTTAACTAGAACCAAAAAGGAACAATAAATATTTGACCTCTTTCACTGTGGCTTTGCAGTGGAAAATCCTTGTTATTCCTCTTTGTATATCAAGAGTTCCTGCTAGCATTCTCAACACGGATGAAAGAATGGTGCTCAGATCACTTCTCACAGAAGATGGGCAAGACATGTCCTCTTCATCCTGGAGATTGTTAATTGAATATTGCTGTGATCCAATTGATTCAGAGATCTCAGAGACCGCATCATGACGAGCACATATTTGATTTCTATCACATAAAGGGTGAGTCAGCTGCAAGAAATTTCACAACCAAAGACCTTTAAGACAATAGTCAAGATAAAGACTAGCTATCTAGTTATCACTTTCTTAGTGATATGATGCATCATGGTAGTATTCATTCCATGACCAGGTTTACAGAGTCTTACCCAGTGTCTAAACAATCTAGATCCAAAAGCTGTACATGTGTTGTTCATAGTTTGGAACAAAGATCCATCCATTGAACCATCTGAGTGGTTCTTCAATACCTGAAAGCCTTCCAGGTGTTACTTTTCATAGATGGAAGAATGGAGTGGAAAAGTGTATTAAGAACATAGGTCATAAAAACAAAAAGTTGATGTGATCCATGTGTTTCTAGGAAAACCCAACTGTAAGTCTCATCTTGAATCCTAACTATATGTAAGAAAGTGCATCCTATCATCAATAAATATATATATTTACAGTGCAGAGTAAATAAACAGAAGGTCATATATATGCAAACAAAAATTTCACTTTGGCAGTGTTGTATAAAAGTCTACCTCAAGTTGTTGAAGAGCATTTGCTGACAGAGACATTTCAGTGTTAGTTGTAAATGGCCGAAATGAAGAACCAAAGCAGATTATCCTGTCCATACCAAAACCCTTGAGATAGCGAATACTCAAGGCCAGTGCATGGACAACTAGTTCTGGCATAGCCATGATACCCTGCTTAAACCAAAAAAAAAATGAAATTGGAACTTACTAAACTACATGATGGAGACCCAATCATAAGGTGTGATGACAGTGAGTTCAGAAAAACTTAACAGTACCTCAATCCCACGAGGATTATTGTTCTCTTCGTTCATCTCCATCAAATGTCTGTCATTCTCAACAGTTGGAGCATCAACCCCAGACTTATCAAATAAAGAGAGCAGTTCAGCTAAAGCGCCACCCTCACTAATACAAACATGTGAGGTGCGCTCAACCCGGACATTAGAGGCAGGCCCAGCATATGCCACCATCAGCTGGACAACATGTAGACAGAACGAATCAACCAGAGGGGTCTCAAGCACATCAACACTGGAAGGGAACTTTCACACAAATTGTAAGAACTTTAAACAATTCTGGGGGGAACTCATTAAACTGTAAGGCAAATACAAATAACCCTTCCCAAGTTCATTATAGGAGTAATTTGCTAGAGCTTAATTTGGCAGAGGGAGCAAGCAATCATCCCTTTCGGTGAGAAATTTTAAAATGCCAAACTATTGCTGCCAAACTACCCAGACATTGATGACTGTGACCTTGAAAGTCTTTCCAGCAACAATCCTAAATAAGTTTCCATTTAGAACAGCTACAATAGCTGAGAAAACAGACCAGGTAACTACGAAGTCACAACCTGGAATTACTTGCAGATTAACAAATCAGGTAGCCTACAATTCGCACATCAAAAACCACATAGATAACAGTTACCTTTTCCGTGGCAAAGGATATTGGAGTCCCGAGGATGACCTCAACGGGCGCCAAGCCAAGCAGCACGGCCTCAAGCCCATTCCTCGAGACTCCGTCCATGAACTCCCCGTGCACAACCTCACCGGTCGACACCTCGATGGCCACCACCCCGATCTTCACCTCGAACCCCTCCGTCCCCTTGGCATCCACCTCCTTGTCCACCACGCACACGAGGTACCTGCTCCCTTCGTCGGGCGCGCCGCCGCCCTCCAGCTCCCCGGCCGCAGCCTCGATCGTGGCGCGCGTGTACACCGCCGAGAGCCCGCGCGCGAACGGCGTGCCGGCCGCGCCCCCGCCGTGCGCCGCCTTGATCGCCGCCGTCTCGGTCTGGCGGACCACGCCAACCTTGTGCCCCGAGGCGACGAGGCGGCGTACGTGGAAGCCCAAGCGGAAGGTGGGGATGCTAGCGGTGAGGAAGCTGTGGTCGGGGTGGGCGATGATACCGAGCACGGAGGCAGCGACGGCGGCGTCCTCGCCGAAGAAGCGGAAGCGGTAGCCGACCTCGACCATGAGGAGGACGTCGGGGTGACGCGCCTTGAGGTCGACCACCTGCTGCTCCAGCGGGGTGTAGCCTTTGCCGCTAGGGTTCAAAGCGGCGAGCGGGGGCGGCCGGGGTGGTTCGAGCAGCCTGCGGCGAACGGAGTCGGAAGAGGGAGGGGGAGGGGAGGGCTTGGCCCTTTTGGCGAGGGTTTTGGGGGAGAGGGAGAGGGCGCGCGCGCGCTTGGCGGGCGAGAAGGAGACGACGGCGGCGACGGGCAGGTCGGCGGGAGGTCTAGGCGGAGGCAGCGGATCGTCAGCAGCGGTGGCGGAGGGCGGTGGCTTGGGGGAGAAGAAGCGGGAGAGCACCTGCTGCTTCGGCTTGCCCATGGCGATGGCGGTGGAGGTGGGCGCGGGAAACGGGGGTAAGTGGGCGGCACAGGACAGGAGCAACAATGGGGGGGAGGGGTTTTCGAGGGGTTCTGCTTCTGCAGGCGCCGGACGCCGGAAACCGGTGAACTGGCCCACTGTTCACAAGATTGTTCGAGTTTTTCGATTCAAAAAGGATGTTTGTTCAAATTTCGTCATCCAAATTTCGAAGCTCTACCGAACCACTTGGCTTTGATCGAAACAAAGTTTGTTCGAATTTCGTCAACCAAATTTTGGAGACCAAACGAAGCCAAGTCCGATTTTGTTCAAAGAGTAATCGAATTTCACGAAATCGATTGGAAACTCCTGAATTGCCGCTTATTATGAGCACTACGCACTGCGTTGTTACCGCAAGATGAACTACACAATAATAGCGCTATTAGTCCGCTTTCAGTGATGCGCTATGTGAAGCATTTGCATTCAGCTGCAAAGTTTTTAGTGACAACTGACAAGCATGCCACATACAGACGCACGATAATTTGCATGTGATGGAACACTGTAAAAAAGCTTAATCCTCTCTATGTTGTCTTAAATCCAAAGCATTTTTACAGTTAAGAGGGGGAGTTCCTGGGGGGAAAAAAAAAGCTAGGCAGCCTGAAGAGTTACAGCTACAGCATACAACATCAAGGCAGTAAGCATACAGACAGCCATGTACACCAACAATTAGCGTGCAGAGCCAACAAAAGATCATCTAAAAATACACCAGGCACCAGCTTTGCGATGTAATACAAAACAATCCAACAAAATACAGTCGAAATGAATGTCCAGCTAATAGTCCAACGATGCATAATTCATGGAAATTCTCTGTGATAGAACAAATTAGTCATGCCAAGTCGATTAGGTAGTTCAGCCCGTTGAAGACCCCATCAAATTCACGTTTAGAAAGAGCCTAGTGCACACTAATCTCCATCTCTCATCACCTTCACGAGCTAACCATGTTGAACTGGAACCTAGACAGCTGCTGTGGAATGGTGGAAATGACGGGCCCATATCGCTGCATCCACACAAAAAAGTTTCAGCAACAGTAGTAAAGTAATTTCTTAAAAGCATGACGTAATACAGAATTAAAACTGCATCTGAAGAATAAGCAAAGAGTAAATTGCATCGGAGGTACATAAACTTGTCAGGTGGGTGCAATCTAGTACTGTAAAATGTTCGTTTTGATGCATGAACTTATTCAGTGCGTGCAAAGTAAGGTCAAAAGGACACCACATGGCTAATCATGTTGATTTAGGTGATGATTAGGATACTACGTAAACATATATCTGAGAAGGTTTGGTATTTAGACATACATTTGTTCAATATAAAGATAGAATGGAACATAATGGTCATAGAGAAAGATATGAAAAGCCAAGCAATGATAAAGGGTTAGAAATAAATGAAATTCTATATTTCAGTGATGAAGGATAAAGTAAAGACCAAATTTATAAATATAGCATGTCTTATGCATACTCACTACACGCACGCATATCACGTCCTAATCAACATCAGCTTGGTAAAATTAACCTTCCCAAGCCATTTTGGTCCTGATTCGCACAAGCTAGACAAGTTTGTGCACCAAAACGAGCATTTTACACGTTCATGTACTCCCTCCGTCCCAAAAAAAAACAACTTTTGGCTATGTATCTGGACATAGGCTCCTATGTCCAAATACATAGCCAGAAGTTGACTTTTTTGGGGACGGAGTGAGTACAAAATTGCACCCACTTGACAAGTTCGTGTACCGCCAAATGCAACTTACTCATAAGCAAACTATGTGCAGAAGTGACAAAGGAAAGGCTATACATACAAAATTGTTGTTATAAAAGCTAACGTGGCACATTTTGCTTGAACCTAGATTTTGTGTAACACCTATCTATTTAAATCAAACTATTGAAAATTTTGTCTGTAAGATAAATGTCCTATTCCTGCTGCCTTGTTAAAGATAAATGATTATGTAACAACTAAGGCCCTGTCAATGCCTCAATGGCACCAAAGAGGATGAAGATCGGAGAAGTAATCTAAATACAAGAGATGGATCCTTTCTTTTAGAAACCAACTTAATATAGGGATCCTTCCCTTCTGTGTATGTAGGATTTTAAGTGGAAATAGAAAAAGGGAAAGATGAAGTAAAATCAAATTGATAATATGGAAATGCTTCCTTATGAAACAGAAGGAAACTATAGCCACTGCTAGTTCATAACTCCTCACAAAAGGGAAAATTATTCTCAACTTCAAGAAAGCTCATTTTATTATGGGGTGAGTTAGATTACCTGAACGTTGTCATAGAGTTCAAAGAGTGGAACAGCAAGCAGCTTCAGGTTCCTCGGAACAGCAAAATACTCTCTTTCAGATAGGTGAACAATGAAAAGCTTCTTGCACTCCTGTTCATCACATTGGACATTTAGATTGTCTGGTTTCACTAAGCTATCTATATCTATACTACTTAAAATGTTAGTAGCGGTGGTGTCCATTCCCACAACACACCTACCACTAACATCTGGGCCCCACAATCTATACAATTACACTACCTTTCAACAAGTCCTCCCCTATTTCACTATTGGCTCCCCCTAAATTTCAAAATCACCTACTTGTTCAATAAGAAAAACCATAGTATTACTAAGACTAAATAAGTGCTTATTAATTGATTAATAAGCTAGAAACTCAATTTGTTTTCCGTTGCAATGCACGGGCTCTAGGCTAGTAGTAAGAAAAAGCCTTTTGAAGCAAGAATGTACCTTGGGCTTGGTTATATGTGGAGGGCAGTAAGGATACATCACAGTCTCAAAGTTTGGCCTCCACCATACAGCAACACACTCTCCAACCTGGAAAACGACAGGCATTTATACCTTTATCAGAGTGGATACAATTTAAACTACACAAGATCCATCTTTAAAGACATTCAATAATTGAATACAAAACACGATAAAGAAAATTACTATAAAGGAGTGGCAAGCATGAATAAGTTAAAAGTGCATTCTGAATCTGTGTTTTATATCTAGTGAAAATTCATCATCAACAATACTCCAAAAAAAATTCAGGTCCAGCAACCCATACCATAACCTAAGTACATGTACTTGAATTGCACATAAAAACAAAGGGCATACATAAAGAAAACTAGCCCATGAGTATGAGGTATATACAAGATCATGTGGTGAATATTGAAGTTGATTACAACTTTGTGCACATAATCACCTATGCCGCTGTTTCAGTTTAGGTTCGGTACAATATGACACACATTAACTCAGTAACATTCTAATTGTACACCTGAAATAAGAATACTACAGACATTGCAAATCAATAGGTAAAGGATTGCCGAAACAGCAGTCGAGTTTTCTCTTTTTGTTAGATCAACATCAAGATAACAAATACAAATCAGAAATAGCTGTGAAATTTAGGGCAATGCCATAGAATGTACCATGTGGATAACCTTCACTAATACTGGATTAACTATGAATTGCATGCAAAATGTCACCAGATATAACTTAAATGCAAAGGAGTTGCATCTAAATTTCTCTCGATTTCGTTACCTGCCAGTTAGGTGGAAAGGAAGGCGAGTTCACTGCAAGCTTACTGCATAACTTTCTTTTCAGACCCTCAATTTCTGCAAATTCCAGTAGCAGAGCCAACGGCTAAATACATTAGATTATATAAGTTATGAAGAAACTGGCAGGGGGGAAAAAGAGCTATACATAACACACCATTTTCTCCAGGCTTCAAACGTCCACCAGGAAGCTTGCAAAATGTATTACCAATTTGCAACAGCAGTATGTGAGGATGGTTGTGCTCTTGCACCTATTTAGGACAATGCAAACAAAGATTTCAGTTTGTCTGTCACATTGCAGTTTATATGGGCTAGTAGTAATAACTACACATAATTTGACCACTGTTGGATTTTCAAGCACAGGATTGTGTACAGAAATAATCAGAAGAAAGTATAAACACACCAATAGGATAGCTTCAACACTGGTCCGCATTCCTTCTTTCATGTAGCTGTCATTACAGAAGCAACTTGTAATTAACTTGCATTGTTGGATAGATAATCTTAGAAAGGAATATACTGAGGAAGGAGCCTAGCTGTTCCTAAGATACATCAGAAACAAAGTAGAATATATGTAATTAAAACAACAATGCATCGTAATCAACTGAGAAACAGAAAAAAAATATCAGTGTCATACTATTTTGGATTGACATTCCAGATATTCTTCTGACAAATGTAAATTATCTTGTAAAACTATTTGTGACAGTGCTCGGCAGCTACATCAACAGCGTGAGAGGAAAAATACATGAGCAAATAAATAGATGGTCGTGGCATTTTAGCTATAAATTCAAGTCAACAACCAACGAATCACCCACCATTATAAGCCATGTAACTAGAACAATTTCCCATATCAACATACAGATCAAAACAAGTGCCCACGATTACCATCTAAACACTAGGGTGGCATAAACAGTCAGAACACAAGTGTTATAGTCTTAAATCCCAGTTAAAATGGAACGGCTTAAGCAAGCATAGTTCACAAAAGAATTGCCCAATATACTCCTGTTTCAGTGTAAACTCAACAACGTTCTGTAGTACTATCTAATTTAAGCAGCTCCCCTAGTAAACTCAAAACTGACCTTGGACCTGTTCAAACCAAAAGGAAAAAAAAAAAAGTGGGCATGATCTGAGCCCTAGGGTTTAGGGTTCCGGGGAGAAGAAGAAACCTAGCGTCAGATCAGGGAGGGGGACACGGCGGGGGTGGGGGCGGAGACACTTACTTGACCTTCATGCGGGCGAGGCGGTCGGCGACGGAGGTGTCCTTCTCCATCTTGGGCTCCTTGGTGCCGAACGTGTAGTTGGCGAGCGGGTACACGTTCACCACCGGCGACGAAGAGATCACCATCTTCCCCTCCTCTCCTCGCGCTCCCTTCCCGGCGGCGGCGGCGAGCTCTCCTCCTCCCTTGTCGCGCTGCCCGCGGCGGTCGCCGGAGGAGGGAGGCGGCGGGGTGGCGGCGGAGAAGAGAGAGAGAGAGAGAGAAAGAGAGTGGAAGAGAGAGATGTGGCTGGTGCTGGGCCCTTGGGTCGTCGGCCCGGTTAGGTGAGGGGAGTTGCGTTGGGAAGGGTCTCGAGTCTCGACCAGGCTCGGCTCGCGTTTGCCAGTCTAATCGGTTACCCGTATTTTTTAATAAGTCAAAATAATTTATTAAAAAATAAAAATTAATTTGTAAATAAAATTTTTATATATTTGTTTTTAGCAATTTAAAGATTAATGTTAAAAAATTACTTTGAAAATATCTTTAAATCAATTTTAAAATTTTAAATTTTGATTTTAGGCCAACCAATGAAAGTCTGCGTTGTTCGGTCGCTTTTGCCTGCGTTTATAACGTAGCCTGTTTTTTTGGCCTTTGGGTGGTGGGACGCCGGGTGCGGCTGATCGTAGCCGTCCAATCGGGTCCATCTCGAAGGTGTCGCAACTTTCGCTCAGAGGTACAAATACGAAGAAGTCCATCGGCCCACCGGCACGCTCTCGAGTACTCCTACTTGTTTTTTTTTCCTTTTATTATTACACATACGCCTACTCCTGTTTTTTTTTGGACATGTCTGGATACAACACTGCCTACTCCAACCATACCCACTTCGACATGATCAAGGCATAATACTACGTGTATAAGATATGGCTTATGTGCTCGGTTGATCCATGAAAATGATTGGCACACGCGCGATTGACCTTGACGACAGTTTTGCAGCACTTGCGACTCTGCTAGCCAATGGACAATGATTGTACCTGCCGCAGCTTCAGGTATGTACGTATATATATGCTCATCTCGTCGTATGCTTCAGCGAAAACACGTACAATTCATATAGCGTGTATTAATTCAGGGCATATATACGTTCAAGGTACGTAACTCCAGTTCCTCTCTGTGATGCGCGCTGTTTTGTAGGCCACGGAAATAGGTTTGAAAGAGAATAATAATAATAATAGAGAATAATAATAGCATAGTAGAATTTTTCTTTTGGACTTAAACAGTACTATATATGCATAATACGATTGCAATTGTCACTCCACAAATCGAATTTTGATGTACATGTTGAAAGCAAATTCTCCAATACGGTTTTTTCCTTACCAAACTCATAATACACATAATATGCGACGCTATTAAGTTTATTCGGTTTATAATATGTACCTTTGATTACTATTTTCCTTTCTATTAGAATATATAGATAACTTGTAGCACATTGTTGTGTTGTAAAAGTACTTGTAAAGAAAAATATACCCATGTAATTTTTATTTTTATAAATAAAATATTTTGAGAGTTATTTCCTCCGTCCCAAAATATAAGGGATTTTGGGTGGATATGACATATTCTAGAGTGTCAGATTCGTAGTACTAGGATATATCACATCCACCCAAACTATTTTATATTTTGGAACGTGGTTAAAGTTCTGAACATTTAAATCTGGAGTGGTTGTCCTTTTCTTTTATGTAAGATGCAATTTAATTTTTATTTTTTTTAATGGAGTGATGGATGCAACTAGATTCTCTTTCCTGTTCTTAGAGATTTTTTTTCTTTTTTAGGAAAGGACAAAGGAAGACTGGTTTCAAAGGTGGGACAAGAAAAATTCGGTTATGTCTCCGAGATGAGCATGGCACCTGGATTTGCATTGAAGTTTATACTATGGCTAAAACGACGTCATTAGAGCGTGAAGCATCCTTGTTAGTGCAAAACAGAATGGCGGTGGTTTACTATAGTATGCTTAAGGGGTTAGGCATGCTTAGGTGGATGGCCTTTAAGAAACATGGACGCAGTATAAATCGCTTGATACATATCATTAACGAGAAGCTCAACCGTTACAAGGATCGTCGTTTAAAGGGTGGACTCTTCTACCTGGTGCCGAATAAGGAAACATGTGACATTACAGTCCACAGCCATATGTACAACATGCCACTCCAAGAAGCATTAGCAAAAACACGAGGAGAGTTAAAAAAGAGAAGAAATTCTACTTGAATATAACAGCTCTCGGACATCAAACTCAGCAAGTACCATTGTTTTTTTTTTGTTTCCCCTATGATCAAGTTGCTGGTGTGTACTATGTTTTCAATGATTTTAGCTTATATGATAATGGTCCTGTAATTTTTTTTCTTGGTATGGAATATTGCATGTTTATTTATTTCTTTCTCAAGGGCAACTTTGTTTAAGTTGAATTGCCAACCTCAATTAGAAATTTATTATGTTAGGTCGTGTTTCATGAAAGCAATGAACACACATCTTTGTTAGACGTGTTTTAACTTCACTTTCATGGGAAATATATAATATTACATCATAGGGTTAGCCTCTTATTCTTTTGAGCTACTTCACATCATTATTGTCGACGCTTCTTAAAAATTACATTTTCTAAGAAAAATTGTTCTATCTGAGGTTGAAATAAGGAAATGTGTAGATCGCCTTTTCTACTCTTTTCTTATTCGCATTCCTACTTACTATTGAAATAAAAGCTCCATCCCTTCTTTCCTTTCTTGAACGGATAGGAGGTGCTATTAAAACAGCTCTGGGACTGATCTTCTTTTGTTCCTCTAGTCTTAATCGGATGACTAAAAGCTATTTTTCGACCTGTTTCCAATAAACGTTGTTGTCTCCGCAAGTATAACATAGTCAAGAGAGAAACCAAAAGTCTTCTTTACTGAGTAGGGTCGGATGATCCAATCGTTAGCATTGGGTTAATAAATGTTGAATGCAAAATAAGGTGCCGGAGTGAAGAAGCCACAAAAGCACCTGCCAGGAACTTTAGAAAAAGGACCGAGAACAAAATTAGGTATGATTCTGACTTCCTTGAAAAGATTGAACATGAGTTATGTAGGCATCTATCCGTTCAAAAGTAGCGGAAGATCGATCCCAAACAGTACAAAAATCCAACACTGTAACTTTTAATCTTATGCGCAAGAAGTTCAATGAGTGCTAGTTCCGATAATCGGATTTAGAAAGAACCTCTTGTGCTGTAGCATGGGATGCTCGCCAACTACATCAATATTCAATATTCAGTACACGCTTTATCATAAATAGGACGAACACAGCAAGTCCTAAAGTCTCACTCTTGGCATTGGCTCGAGTTATGAAGGCTCTCTCTAGATTTTATTTTCATGCTTGGTCTTTTTCTTTCAATCGACTAAAACTGTTAGAATACATATTCATATAAGCCTTCCTTTTAGGAACTATCTTTAGTGTCGTTCTGCCTATCTCCTATTAGGTATTATCGGGAATCCAACAAGGTGTGCCTTCTCCCAACACCGATAAAATTACTTGTCATTGAAATAGTCAAACTTTTTTTTTGGGGCCGGACGACGTTAACATAATTTAACAGCAGAGTGGTATTTTACAACAGCTGGACGTCAATTCTTGTCATGCACCTTGTTTCAAAACACTTGCTGAGTCTATTTGCTGATTCTGTGAGTTACAGAATAATTTATCTGTAAATACACCATCACCGCTAGAGAGGCAGGACTCACTGTAAGAAAATTTTCTCATTCATATGCTCAATAGGCCCTGGATCGGCACATCTTAAAAAATGAAGTACTAAAGTGTGTCATTGTTCAGATTGTGCTTCAAAGTTAATACTAGTAGCAAAATGGCTAGTGATACCAGGTTTACCTTATCGTTCATTTTGAGGAGGTTATCACCCCCTCTCCTCCCGTGGTAAGGCGGTTACCGCGATAATTGTATGGTAACCGTCATACACGTGTGAATTTCGTCTTCAAAAATTAGTGGTTTGACGGTTACCGCGCGGTTTGACACGGTAACCGTAATATTTGCACGATAACCGCGACATGTTTGACAGAAAACATGAAAAAATAAAAAATGCTAAAAAATAAAAAACATTTGAATATGTGTAGAAATTGGGGATAATTAAAAAAATATAGGATATTTGCATAATATCTAGACAATCAAGTCTTCGACTGATTTTCAGGGTGGTAGATATCTTAGCTAATCTAGCTCAACAAAACAATTTAGCCGATACTAGCAAAATCCTAGAAAAGATCTGATCGATACAAGTAAATTGAATAATCGATTTAGATTAACTAAGATACATGATAAATAAATAGACAAATATATCAACCGAGCCAGAGCGATCCAAGAGGTCGAAGCGATGCAACCTTGAACAACACCAATATAGCCGATATAATTGTCAGAGCCAGCGAAACGTAGGACTTACCCCTTCGCTGGAGATCGAAAGCCGATGCAGCCCCACGTCAGGTGCCAAGTTCCGCCGGTTGATAAATAAAAACATCGGGAAAGTGGGTAGCGATGCGTCGAGAGTAGTTGTATTGATCGAGAGATAGATTACAAAAACCTCGGGTGTACATATTTATACCTATGGGTAGATACTAGTCCTTATTGGACAAGACACAGACTTTTCTAAAGATAAAGTAAAAGATACCAATTCTATTCGGACTCTAAACAATTTTTTTTAAAAGTAAAAGAAAACTAACTGATTCTGTCTAATTAATAGATAATCTGTCATGCTACATCCTCCTCGAACTCGGTCTCTTCTAGATAAACTTCCTTTAATTGATTAATTTTCTTAATCGAATCCATCAAGAATCCAACTGCTGACGACTGATAATTCTCATCGACCGATTTCAAGACTCTGAAGTTGATACTGACTCTAGACCGATGATGACTTCAGAACTTACCAAATTTTGACATTAACAGTATGATGGTTCAAACGGATCTTACAAATAATTTACGGTCTAAAAAAAATATAAGTCATCAAAGATTCTATAAAAAAACATACTAGTACAATGGTATTTAGCCTCACTAGCATGCATGTGAATCGACGTGACAACTAGCAGATAGCATATGGTTCTCTTTTTTCGGCAAATGGTCTTGTTTATCTGTTTCTTAATTATTATATATCCACGTGTTTATATCTTAGCCATCATCAATTGATGGAACGACTTACAAAAGGGTCTCTGAATAAGACCAAATAAAAAACGTGTACTGAATAGATTTTATCTATTGTTATCATAGTAAACTTTCGCAACAACATAACGGTTTCCTAGTAGTCAATATGATCGTCATCATGGCCGAGGTCCGCCATGACGACGTCGACGAGGAAGTCGAACAGGTCGGTGTTCTGCACGGCGATGGCAACGTCCTCCTTGTGCACAGTCCGGCGCTTGCCCTCAAGCGTGGCGGCCCAGGCGCGGCGCGTCAGCTCGGCGATGAACAGCTCGCACGCCTTGGAGAACACCACCGGCGCCTCCCCGGAGATCATCCTCGCGCCACCGCCGTCGACGACGCTGCTGCCGCCGCTGTCTCCCGCCGACCGCTTCATGATCTTCTTGATGCGTGCCAGCGGCAGCGCGTGCGGACCCGTCCGCGCCGACACCCCGCCGGCGAACATCGCCGAGTAGGGCCTCGCCTGCCTCATCGCCTCCAAGAATTGATCTCTTACAGCCAATGGTGCAATCGCTGCCGGAGACGGTAACGATGGGATGGATCATGGTCATGGATTTATATGCAGCCATGCATTTGACTTTGTGATCGAGGAGCGTGTCGCCGGCGGAGGCCGGCAAATGCAGGCCGGCCGTTTTGACAGTGATCGGTACTTGCACAGATTATGCAAATAAACAAAGTACGAGATGGTTAGGAACTTAGGATTGTGTTTTGTATATGTTGGCGAGTAAAAGTATTCTTCACTTGCACTGTGCAGTCAAATTTTTGGCCCTTGTTGCTTGCATCCTTGTGTTGCATCATTAATTGTTTGTTTGCTTCCCTTGTGTTAGTGCTATGTGACGCCGTCAAATCTTTTGTTTTGTTTTCTAAAAAAAATCTTTTGTTTTGTTATGATTTGTTTTATCGAGCATGAATTTTTTTACTAAATTTTCATGAGGCAAATTTGGATTGCGACCCAATCTTAACATATAGAAGGCCAAATTTGGATAGCTTCTGTCGGTGGTGATCCAATCTTGGTGGGCCGAATTAGGATCGCCATTTCAGTGGGCCGAATTACGGAACTGCAGCTGCAAAGCGTAAAAATGCGCTGACGCCTTCTATGTCAGCTGTAACGAAGCTAGCCGCCTTCCCCGTCCCCGATGCACCCCTCCTCCGCCTCCTCCTCGCCGCCGCCGCCGCCGCCGTGGGACGACGTCTCCTGGGCGGAGGCCACCTCCTCGACTGTTCTCCAACACTACAACTCTCTCCCCAAGAAGGGCAAGCCGCAGGGGCGGGAGTCCACCGTCCTCGCCGCCTTCCTCCTCTCCACCGCACAGGACCCCGGGAGCCTCACTGTCCTCTCGCTGGCCACCGGGACCAAGTGCCTCGGCGCCGCTCGCCTCAACCACCACGGAGACCTCGTCCACGACGCGCATGCCGAGGTCGTCGCACGCCGCGCGCTCCTCCGCCTCATCTGCACCGAGATCGGCCGGAACAGCGCCCCGGATTGGCTGGTTGCTTCTGGCACTGGTCAGAAGTGGAAGCTGAGGGATGGGTACCACCTGCATCTCTACATCACCCAGATTCCATGTATATTCGGTTTGCTGATCGCCGGTTCACATTGTTTTTTTGTTTTTTGGCTTAGCCGATTGATTGATCAATTAAAATGGCAAAGGCCAACTCATTTAGAGTTTAATGGATTCCTTGGTTTGGTGAATTTTGCAGGTGGAGTCATGCCGGTTCCACCATCTCCCTCAGAGTTGCTCAGGGAACAGCTCGGTAGTGTTAATGGATGCAGTGGTATGCCTCTTTCTTGGCATTGAGCAGAATAGTAAATTCATGTTTATAGCTGCTAGTTTTCATTTACTATTAGCCTTACATTTGGCGAATTGTATGAATCAGTTGATGGCCTGTTAGAAATGCTTTATTTGTCCTGGTAACATTTTATTTCTACTTCAGTTTTTCAATGGGATGCCTACTCAGTAGATTTGTCGAGGTTTCTTATTTGGTTGATTTTCCAGTACTTTTTTTTTCCTTTTTGTTGGAAAAAATGGTGTCGTGGAAGTGTGGGAGTGGAACTAGCTCACAGGTGCTAAACAAGTTGACGTTGGTGGCCAATGCACATCAATTTTCTAGACTTGGAACTGGAGAGTTTAAACTGCTTATTGAATGTTTAATGGGGGTAACACTACATCTAGACTCCATGGGTATATAATACAGTCTGGGAAACTGATGGATCTTTCATCTCCGTTTAATTGTTTTTTTCAAGATGAGCCTACTTTGCCTGCATGCTGAAAGTCTAATTCATTGCATTGTCTTAGCGTTATTTTTCTGTGTACATTTTAATTGGTAGACTTCCTTGTGTGACAGATGTTGGGTTTGTTCAAAGGAAGCCTGGGCGTGGTGACACTACATTATCAATGAGTTGTTTTGACAAAATCACTCGCTGGAGTGTTGTTGGAATTCAAGGTTTGTTGTCCACGATCATTTTCAACTCAATGTTATAAGTTTGTTGATAACATCCTATATGGCAGCATTTTCATGCTATTCATCATTTGCTGTTCATGGCAATATATGCTGCAGATCTGCTGAAGTAATATATAGTGGACATGCTAGTATTTCTCCACAACTATATTGCTTCTTCTGCAATCATTTATTTTTTGATATACCCGCTTTACGGGCCAATGGATCAACTCCGTAACCTCTTACCTCTGTTCTTTCACAGGTGCATTGCTGTCTCACATTCTTGAGCCCTTGTACCTGTCTACCATTACTATTGGACAATCACCTACTGGTGCTTCTGAAGAGTTTTCTGTTGAAAATAATATCAAGAAAGTTTTCGATGCTCGACTTACCTCTCTATCCAGCAAACTGCTGTTGCCTTTTAAATTGAACAAGGTTGGAGTGGCAATTCATTCTGTACTGATATATAAATCATCTGCTAATACACAGCCAATTAGTGTTTGGACAAAAAGTATTTTGATCATCCCTGCATTTCCTTGCTTCTAGTTATATGTTAACTTCTCATGACAGTGGATCTGTTTTCTTTCCTACAGCCACTATTTTTTGAGGCACCTATCCCTCCAAAAGAGTTTCAACAGACTTCTGGAGATTTGCAACCTTTGACATGCGGGTAGTTTATGGTTTGTTGTCTTTGTAAACTCAGATCATTTTTTTTTCAGTTTACCTCATGTTGCATGTACATGTTTTTAATAAGAGCACCTATCTTTGCAATTTATATTTTACCAGGTACTCGATATGCTGGAACAAATCTGGTTTTCATGAAGTTATCTTAGGAACAACTGGGAGAAAACAGGGTACATCTTCAAAAGCAGCATGCTCACCATCCACTGAGTCATTGCTCTGCAAGTAAGAGGGTGCATCCTTTCCCATTCCAAGCATCCTGATGTGAAACTGTTATGGTAAATTTATATTCTCTTTTTTTTAAAACTGTAGGAGAAGGTTGCTAGAAGCCTCTGTGTCAATTGAACATCCATTAGTCAAAAAATTCCATTGTGAGGAAATGACCTACCGTCAAATCAAGGTATTTCATCTTATTTTTTTGAACTCAACAGGTATTTCATCTTATATTGGAAAACGCAGTAGCTTAGTAACATATGATGAACTAACCCTTGCAGTTCCCCTTTGTCAAACGATTCTAATGTCTTGATTAATACGACAAGTCGATGACTGACTACTGGAAGGTGGCTGATGTTCTTTGCAGGATATGGCTCATGAATACCAGCTGGCACTTGAGCTTCTTAGGAGGGCTCCTTTTTTTAGCCGGTGGAGCGCTAAGCCTGCATCCCTCGATTCGTTCATGGTTTCACGGTGAGATTAACCCCGAATGGCTCTTTGAGTTCCCCCAGAATGATGTTTTCAGCGGTAGTTTTAGTGTTTAGGTGTGTAAACTCTGAATTTGTTCAGAAAATGTATGCTCTTCAGTCGATGCAGCTCTGAGCTACTGTACTAGTGTTTAGGAGTACTGTGCAAGTTGTTACTGTAACAAACCTACAAAGTTTTTGGCGTTATTAGGTTAAGATATGGATAACCTCATGCTGTCTTGCTCAAATTTGTAAGGGGTAAATTAAAGTCTCATCTGGACTTAGACAAGGTCTCATTTTGGTAAAGAGACCCACTGAAAATCTGAAATGCTGGATGTTAGGTTGATATTACTAAATTACAGTTTGCCTATCAACGGCCCAACCTTGCCTTTTACTGTATGTCATGTTTTTCACATTTCTAGCCATTATTCAGATGACGTTTCACATTTGTAGTCATGTTAAAACACTAGAATTCCACATGAATTTCGTCAGATATAGTTCAGTTTCCGACGGAAACATATAGAATTTCCCACTCTAGCCCAATCACCTTCCAGATCGTCGTTGCCGCCGGAGTCAGCGACTCACCGGGGCCCTCCCGGCGCACACGCGATCGCTCGCCGTCGTGAATCTCATGACGCTGCCATTGCAAAGGCCAACACGCATGATTGGAACGGATGATCTCCCCGTCTCCTTTTCAGCGTGTTTTCTGAATGGATCCAATGATTAGAGTCGCAAAGCAGTCAGGCACTAGCTGCCTGCACGTAGTACACGGCAGGCAGTTGCACGGAGTACTATCTACTAGCCTGAATTCGTAGCTGCTGCAGTGCAGAGTGGCCTGGGATATTAAGACCTGACCAGCGCAGCTGAACTGCTCTGATCTGGAGCATCCAACGAACAAACCTCTTTTCATAAAAGCTAAGCTTGGACCAACCTAAACAGGAGAGAAAAAAAGAGAGAAGAAAACGCGTGTTAGGGTAGAGAATCATCACAGCGAAAAGCAGAGGCTGGGATTGATCAACCGAGTGTACTAATATTCAAGATCACACTGGTCACCTCGTTTTATCAATTGAAATTTCTTTCTATACCGACAGGAAAAAGATGATCTCTGCACTGAAGAAATGGAGAGCAAAATGCTGAAGTGATTGGGGAAAATGTGCAGATGTAGACATACATATATGGCCTGGCAACTTTACATCTGTGCTAGTGTGTGATCTAAGGAGCATTCAATGGGTAATGGCCCTCTCTCGCTTTTGTCTTTAGTCCGGTGAGTCCTCACCGTCCTGCACTCATCTAAAGCCTGCACCAACAGCTAACAAAACCAGCACACAAGTGAGAGCAGTACAACAGCAAGGTCTTTTACTTCTGGGTACATAGTCCAAACATCTAGTAGTAATGGCGTTGTCAGCCAGTAAGTTCATCTGGCCTGAATTTCCTAGAACTCGCTGTAATGATCAAGTTACAAAGAGAAGAAGAAGAAGAAGAGAGAAGATCTTGAGATTTTTGTTTGTTTGTTTGTTTGTTATGTTGAAAACCTTCACTTGTAAGTAAAGAGAGTATTTGCCAATGGCAGTGGCATTGTGGGTGTAGTGGTATAGTGTGGTGAGACAGATTTTAGAGGAGTTTGTTGTTGCTGGACTCCTCAAAGACCCACTTGCTTAGGAGCTCCTCAAGTGATGTACTTGCTTAAGCTTCACACCACTATCTTCTGTATAGTCGATACTAGGATAAGTTAAACTAATATATATTCAGTTCTTGCTTTTCTCTGAGGTGTGAGAGAAATGAAAAAGGGTGGTCTTACTCGTGCCGGCCCAATTAAACTTTTAAGTGGATCGCCTACTTGACAAGTGTCAATTGGAAATTTTGCAAGTATATATGTTATATAGATTGACTTTAGGCGTTTGCTGAATGGAGTGTAAACATGTTTCCGAATTTTCGCTTATGAAACACAAAATTTCATTTTGTCATGCAGAATATAGGTATGACTTAATGACTGTCTAAAACTCTTGAAACCCGGAGCTGTGTCTGAAGAAATGGTTGTAATTAACAAACATATTGACAATGACAAAGAACCAAACCTTCCTTTCCTTCTCTCCTTTGTTTATCATCTCGCTCTTCCTTTCTCATTAACTACAAACTGCTTTACAAAAGCATCGCGTCAATGCCAACCAAGCAACAAGGCATTTGCTTCCTAGATCAATGCTAAGTACACACTTGCTCTCTAAACAAATGTTCTAGTGCAATCTAATCATACCTACAATACATTAGAAATGCAGAGTTTCATCGATCGGTCTCAGCCTCTCAATTCTTTTTACTGCCACCAGCACACCAGGATGTGCAAAGGCAAAGGTGACTGCAGAGAAGAGAGGCTGGCGATGGTTGTTGACATGGGACCATTGATTTGTTGCAAAAGACCTATGTTTTTCATGGATTCTGCCTAGCTCCACGAATGGATGGGAGGCAGAGACAGATGCAGAAATTAAAAGAATCCAGCATCAGAGACCGAAAGATACGGCTAGGAGACCAGACAGACCCTGGACCCCAAGTGAGCACATGCATGCTTAAATTATTGAAAGCAACCATTAAGAAACATATTTGCATGTAAGTGCTCTTAATGTAGGCAAAACATATTAATTGCGCCTCTTGTTCATTAAGGAAAAGTGGTGATGACCGAATTTGCAAGTTTTATCTGCAATCTTTTTGTTGCTTTTGAAAAACTGAATTCCTCACCCTCTTGGTGCTATCTTTCTTGTTACTTTTGGATTAATGGGCCTTTTGTACTGAATTTCTCACCAATCTTGATATATTTCTGAAAACTGAATTTCTCACCTTCCTTTTTCTTGTCAATTTTGGATTTAATGGGCTACTTTGTTTGAGATATAATCAGATGAAGGGTTGGTGGTCATGTGCCGAGTGGCCTAATACTGCGTGCCTTGCGCCATCAGAAGAGCTGTGGACACTAACATGATATCTTAGTTGGTGTGGCCTCCTGAACTATCATGCAATACAGACAAGGACCCCTCCAACTGCAAGAAAAACTGCCATTTTACAGCTCAAATCCAAAATCTAATCCCCTCATCTTGCTAATCAACCATTGCCTTTGCCAGAAGGAGAGGCCTACTTTTGGCTTGCTTCAATTATGGATTTCAATAAACTGGTTGGAAGATGAGGAACACTTGGTGCTCACTGCAATGATATTGCTACATTTGAATTCATGAGCTGCTTACACAGTTGCAAAGAACCATTGGCCACCATCAATCTGAAAAACAAAGTACTATATTTTTAACAAAGTATAACGCTTCCCAGAAACTGTAATCTAGTGTCAGGGAGGAGACAGCCATCTGGGAGTTTTTGCCTTTTGCTGCTGCTGTCTGGCCTGATCACATCAAGGCTGCTTGCTTCCAAATTACTCAATACCCATACAGTTAGTTTATACCCATACATCAAGGCTGCTGCAGTCCTGGTCACTGTGATATGAGGCCATCTCTGAATATCCAAGTACCAAGTGGCAAGCTCTCTGGTGACCTCAGTTTCAGTTTCTACGGAAACATTTCTTTCATGTGCATAGTTTCTCATAACTCTTAATTATATACCAACCCAAATAGACACAAGAGATATTAGTACAATGCAGTATAATAAATTGACTAGAGAATCATACAGAACGAAAGAAAAAAGAAAGAAAGAAAGGAAGAATTTTGAAGTACAGCAGTAGGTCCTAGCAACAATTGGGGCAGCTCTTTCTTCCTTGACGCTGCAACAATGCTCCTATAATCTACTTGTCCCTCCATATTTAAATGCACCAAAGAAAGAACTGTTCTATAGTTGATGGCCTTTGATTAATGCCTCCGTTTCTCGTCTCGCTGCTAGCTCTCTTTCGGTGCAAGAAGAAGTAAGCTTGATTGCCTGCAGTCGCCATTGCTGGTCCACACGGCCGGCCGTGTGCATCTTAGCTATGCAAAGACCTGGAAGCGTTCTCATGGCAATTGTATCACTTCGATGTAATTGATCGAGTTTCAATAAAAACTTACCCTTCATCTCCTGTGCCATAATATACTACTACACTGCCTGCCTAAACATAGGGGTTTTGGCCGTGTCCTTTCTCTCAAGCTGTAACGTTCGATTGCCATGCGATGCAGCCCCGTTTGTGGACACATCTTCATAAAGTTGAGGCGTCTGTTTGCTCTCCTCGTACCATGCATGTCGTGTACGCTTCTTGGCCTTGCTGAATGCGATGTTCTTCTTTTCTCTCCTTGTGTTGCCTGTTGCTGGACTCCCAAGCCACCGAGTAGCAAAAAGCTTTGCAATATCAGCTCCTATTTTACACGATCTTGACTGACAGAAAGGATGATATGATAATATGATATACTCACTCCGAATGTTCAATGCATCTTACTACCATCTCTTTTCTGCAGTTACAGTTTTGCTACGTTAAGGCCTCTGAAGAGGATTGCGTGTGCAGTGTGCTACAACAAACTGAACTGTCTGAACTACGATGTTAATCAGAGTGTGACTGAATCTTTTCTCTTCTTTGGAAGCTGTGAATCTTGAATTGTACGTGAACATTAATTATTACCTGTAAGGCTCCTTTCGTTTCACCCATTTCTGAGACGGTGAGATTAACGTTAAGAGGGGGTCCCTTGATTTGCAAACCATATATGCAGAATTGGAATTGGAATTGGAATTGGCATTGGATTCGATCGATCCTACCAAAAATTGTGGTCTCTCATGAGATTAACCATGGCTGCCATGCAACAAGCAAGCAGGACCATGGTGTGATAGTAGGCAACAACCTGGACCCAAATTTGCAGGTGACTACCAAACAAAAAAAAGCCACTGTTAATTAATTTGCTTCCAATTTTCTTTCCGTGGCTGATCGATGCCATTGTCAACCAATTATTTCTGAACTGAGATTTTTCTTTTCTGCAACTCGACCTTGTTTTCGAATTAGAAGGAGAGACATGAAGAACATGGAGGATATAAGTCCCAGTGCAAGAGGACAAGAGTCAAGACAAACTAATTACTGAAACTGCCGAGCTGTCTACACTCCTTCCACCGCTATTACTGCAGCAGCTACGTCTCGTCCTTATCCTTCCTCTATTTACAAATCGACTAAGGCTCAGTATTATTACCGCGGATTATATGTTTTATTATCGTGATAAATTAATTTTTGTAAAAAAATAACAAATAATTTAAAATAAATGGCCTAAGCTTTTTTTAAAGAAAAATGAAAATTTCAAAGTGTAAAGTAAATAATGTGTTTTAATAATCTAGTGAATAAGCTAAAAAAAGCATGGCTTAAAATACATCCAAGATGTACCATATAGCAGCATCATTCTAGCACTAAAACCATCTTAAGTTCTTAACAATATTTCAGCTAATGTTATTGTTTTTTGTGTTACCCAGTACAAAATTTGTTGTAGCTTGTAGTTATCACACCATGCTATAAAAATAACGTGACCTTTTCTATTATATCTCGCTAAGTCGCCGCACCGTAATTAAGAGAGAATCCAAGATGCAGAGAAAATGGAGGGACCACATGGAAAAACAAAGAGAGGACACAGCGTTGAACGGTCACCCATTTCTGATTTCTGAAGAACCCAAATAAGCTTCTCCTAAAGGAAAAATAAAATTATAGGCAAAGAGAGTTACGGAGTAAGAGACAGGGATCTCATACCTCACCCTGCAAATAGCACAACAGCAGATTAAACACAGGGCTGCTAATGACATTCTATAACCAGTGGCCAGTCTTAAATAAAAGGAAGATGCTCCCTAACCCCTAAATTTTATCTTGAGATGCTTAATCCATAGTAACACTTATGCTTATGCTTATGCTTAAGTAAGTGGTGGGGGTAATTTGTTAATTAATTAAGTGGTACTTAATTGATAAATTAATAGCGCGCGTGATAACTAATCGGTCACCGCCTCCCACCCTTGCCATTTTAATTCCTCTCGCACTAAATTAGCCCAACATTCTCCTCGCTTCTTCCTCTCTCTCTCTCTTCTTCCTCCACTACTCAACTGCTCCCACTCCCCAACCAACCCACCTCCACCTCCATCTCCATGTGGTGCTGAGGCCGGAGCAGCGGCGAGCCAGCCAGCGGAGTCGGAGCGGTAGTCATGGCGCTGTGAATTCGAGGACGCGCTCGCTGCGATCTCTGAGAGGGGGAGTGTGCTCGAGCGAGTGATTCGGAGGCTGTGCTGCTGCGGCGGCGGCGGTCGGAGATGAGGCATTGTTGGGGCGGTGGTGCCTCCGTCCTCCGGCTCCTCCTCGCGTGCGGGGTGGTGGTGTTGTTGCAGTGCTCGGCGAATGCGTTGGGCGGTGACGGTGAGTGTTGTCGCTTGCGCGGTTGCGCTGTGTTCTTCCACTGACTTGGTGTTTTTCTTTCCTGATTTTTTTTCTGGAAGGATTTTAGAGAGTTTTGTTTGAACCCATTGTGTTTTTTCTAATTATGTACTGCCTGTGAATTCCATTTATGGGAGACATTTTACGGGGGGTTTATTTTTTTTACATTTTTTTTCACCAAGTTTGAAATGGCTGTTCAGATTTTGGTTCTGATCTATCCTCTTCGAAATTTTCACCTGTTACACGGTGGAGGCGATGGGAATTTTGAGATTTTTCCGCGAGATTTTGTGCTTAAAACTCGAATTTCACCTCCAATCCTACGTGCATTTCTGATCTGTGGCCAACGGTTTTCGTGCGTCTCGTACTCTCATTCTGTTCCTCGATGCTCCACTCCGTGAGAAATGTGCCGTTTTTCTCACACGCATTTTGCTCCGCTTTGTGCTAGTCTCGGCGCTCATCGCGTTCAAGCGCGCAATCATCGACGACCCCCGGTCGGCGCTTGCGGACTGGAGCGATGCGGACGGGAACGCCTGCGACTGGCACGGGGTGATCTGCTCCTCGCCGCAGGGCTCCGTGATCTCCCTGTAAGAACCACCCCCCGTGCACTCAGCTAGATCTCGCTAATGTTTCGCCTACTGCTTTACTAGTTACTACTGTGGTACTTACAAGCCGGTAATATCAAATCCTGTTCAACATTGCTGTGTACTTAAAGTGGGGAGGAAAAAAAAGTTTGTTATGGTGATTTATTAATGTTTATATTAGCAGGTACAATTTTGTAGGTGAAGACTTGTTTGATACTATAAGCACTGCCACTAGCTTATCGTTGGAGCTGTACAATGCTGTATATGTTTGACATAGACACATATTGCATGTGCAAACAGCTGGAAATAATGGAGTGTGATGTGCCACTTAGATATGTAGTCGGTAGATTTTGTTTACAAGGAAACGCCAACTAAAATCTGTACTTGCATGATCAGTCAAAATCCTTCTGGGGTGGAATTTCTGCTCATGTGTCATGACTCGATGATGCCCCACCTTGCAGGAAGCTGTCAAACTCGTCGCTGAAGGGATTTATCGCGCCGGAACTTGGACAGCTGAGCTTCTTGCAAGAGCTGTATGTTATGTTTTATTGTGTTTTCAACTGGTTATGATGAATTAGCTTCAAGGTTTCTGAAGGTATCCATTTTGGGCAGGTATTTGGATCGCAACATGTTTTTTGGCACAATCCCAAAACAGCTAGGCTCACTGAGGAACCTTAGGGTCTTGGATTTGGGTGTTAATAGGCTTACTGGCCCTATACCTCCTGAGCTGGGTGGATTGAGCAGCGTAAGCGTAATGTAAGACGCCAATTGATTTGTTTATTTATTCACGATTTCCCTGTTTTTGGTGCTTCTTTGCTATTGAAACTGAGGCTGCTTTCATTCATCTGCCGTAGAAACTTTCATTCCAATGGGTTGACTGGGAATATACCTTCAGAGCTGGGCAAGCTGCAGAATCTTGTTCAGCTGAGGTTGGACAGGAATAGACTGAAAGGATCAATTCCTGGAAGCAACGGTTCTGGTTTTTCTCCTACGGCCAATAGTGGGTTGGTAACTTGTCCTAACTCTCTTTTTATTTGATGATCAACACTGTAGATGCATTTTCCATATATATTAAATCATTAAAATCTGTCACTTAATTCCCTTCAGGTTTCTGTGCTCTTGTATTCTGTGTCTATTTTTCTGAATATCCATGTCATAGTCAAACCATTTTATTCATGAACTGAAAACCGCAGCTATGATATCACGGCGATTGTATTTGTCTGTCCCTCTTCAAAAAATTTCTTACATACTAGTTAATTTGGGCAGTAAATTTTGGTGACGGTAAAAATGATAAGACTAGGTATCATGTGGTAGTTACTTAGTAACTCTTTGCGTGCAGTGAGCCTGCGCAAAACCTATATTCTCTCTTGATGACATCTGGCAGTGAGCCTGCACAAAACCTATAATTGACCATGTTTCATTTTTTTTTTTGCTAATTATCTGAATTGGTGTTATTTTACTCCATCAGATCCATGGCTCACAATGGGCTATGCCCTTCGCCTCGATTAAATGTCGGAGATTTCTCATACAACTTTCTTGTTGGAAAAATCCCACCATGCTTGAAGTATCTTCCAAGGTAGTACTATACAGTGTATTTGCTACTGCTTCAAGGTCTATCCATTTACATGGCTTGTCTGCAGGTCAAGTTTCCAAGGGAACTGCTTACAGGATGAGTACTCAGTCCGGCAGCGAGCTTTCCAAATTTGTATAAGTATGTATCTTGCCTTCTAGCATCAACAGGATTACGCCCCCCCAAAAAATATTAACAGGATTACTTCAGCATGCATTAAAATGATATCCTTCTATTGTAATTTCACGATGTACCTGCAAGTGGCGTTGTGATTGATATCCTACAGGCCTACACTTGCAAAATTTATCCGTGGAATCTACTATCATTATGTTCATGATAAGCAGAATTATCCCCTTTCTTTTATCTGCATTCGGTATAGCCCTCTACCTTTATAGTTGCACTGCTTTATTTAGCAATCAATAGAAGGCCAAGATAGCCCACTTTATCTCTTCATGGTCAACATGATAAGACAATTGGATGTGCTTCAGTTCTATGTCTTTATTTTTTTTCTTTAAAAAAAGTCACAAAACTTAAAGCAAAGAGGCCAATATTGAATTTAAGCTAAACTTTAAGCAATTCCCAAAGTGGGGACCTGACACAAAACGCCACACTGAAATTTTGCACACCAATTAAATTGATTGCATTTCTTTTCTATTTGAGTATCGTTGGGTAACTAGTCAATAACACCATGTACTGATATTGGCTGAATCCACTCATTTTGTCTTAGGTGGTTCCCCGGCTGGCCAGCGAGGTGGCGTAAAGGGATTCAAGCATCCCACCTCTGACCATAAACATGAAAGATCACCACAACCAACATGGCTTCTTGTTTTAGAAATTTCAACTGGTATTCTTCTGCTTGTATTTGTGATCACTGGTGCAATTACTGCTTCCAGAAGCTGCAAGCTAAAGCCATCAATAAGAATATCCTCGTGGAACAGATCAAAAAGTTGGAGTGATGAGATAACAGTGCTGATCGGTTAGTGTTAAGTTTATTGTGGAAAAAGGGCATTAGTAAATTAATTGATATGCTTTCCGAATAGTGCTGTTAATATCTTAATGCTCTCACCAGATTCTGATATGCTGAAAAGTCTGCCAAAGTTAAGTCGCCAGGAGCTTGAAGTAGCTTGTGAGGATTTTAGCAACATTATTGGTTCATCTCCTGAGACAGTAGTATACAAAGGAACCATGAAGGATGGACCTGAGGTTTCTGTCATATCATTATGTGCCTTTGAAGGTCATTGGACTAGCCACCATGAACTATTTTACCAAAACAAGGTAAAGGTTGCAAAATTCTGGTGTGAGAACAGTATTTTGTCCCACAAAATTAACGGGTGTAAATTTCAGGTTATTGACCTGGCAAGGTTGAATCATGAGAACATAGCGAAATTTCTGGGCTATTGCAGAGAAAGTGATCCATTCTCCAGGATGCTAGTGTTTGAATATGCATCAAACGGAACCCTGTTTGAGCACCTACACTGTAAGTCAGCCTGTTTATTTTCTGACGATTATGTGATGCGTAGTTATTGCATATTGCATGAGTGATGTGCAGCAGGTTTGATTATTTGATTTTTATGATGTTCCTTCAGATGGAGAAGGAGCTCAGTTATCTTGGCTCAGACGAATGAAAATAGCCATTGGCATCGCGCAGGGTCTAAGATACCTGCATACCGAGTTGCAGCCTCCATTTGCTATTTCTGAGCTGAATTCCAATTCCGTATATGTTACCGAAGATTTTACTCCAAAGGTAAGGCACATGTTATTTTTGGTTCTTCAGAGATAGCCTTTCCTTGTCTGTTCATCCTTATCGTTAGAGTGCAACACTCTCCAACCTGGTGAAACAAACACAATTATTTTCTGTTTTTGTTTTCAGTTGGTTGATTTTGAGTGCTGGAAAATGATGTTCACCAAACAAAAACATGAGAAGGCCCCTGGCCGCATCAACAACAAATCTTCTTTTCCTGGCCACTTGGATTCTTCAGAGGACAAACAAGCAGACATCCAAGGCAATACATTTGCTTTTGGAGTGATTTTGCTAGAGATAATCAGTGGACGGCTTCCTTATTGCAAGGACAAAGGCTATTTGATTGACTGGGTGAGGCATACTTCTATTTCTGCATCTCATTGTGACAGTGAAGTAAACATTTTAGAAATTGACTCTGAAGTCTGCTCCAGAGCCTAGTTCCACCATGAACTTAAAATGACTTAAACAAAACATATACTCCCTCCGTCCCATAATATAAGGGATTTTGGATGGATGGGACACAACCTCGTAGTATGTGTCCTATCCATCCAAAATCTCGTATATTATGGGACGGAGGGAGTAGTTCAGAACATACAGGAGCCTGCAGTTTGGAATATTATGTGCATTGAACATTTGCGCTGCATATCCTGAATATGCATTCTCTACATTGTTCAGGCCATCAAGTATCTGCAGCAGCCAGAGGAGATCGGTAAGCTTGTCGATCCTGAGCTGACCAATGTCAGAACAGAGGATCTCGCGGTGATCTGCAGCGTAGTGAGCCGCTGCATCGACCCTGACCCATCCAAGAGACCATCGATGCAGATCATCACAGGAGTTCTGGAGAACGAGATCGACTTGTCGGCAGCCGCCATCCTGAAGGAATCCTCTCTAGCATGGGCTGAGCTCGCCTTGGCGTTGTAGCATACCCTTCTTACCACTGTAAATTCGTCCGTCACATCACACACTAATATTGATCTGATCATGGCCATTGCATGCTCGGAATATACAGGAGCTGAGACGCACGAGCAGGCAGGCACTAGCTCAGTTTGGTCGTGATACTGTACTGACTGTTTTTGACTCATAATGCTGTATGATTTACAGTTGCCGGCATTGCGCTGCAGGTGTCTCTGCAATGCCTCACCGGTCCAATGAAACTCCTTGTACGCCTTTGCTGGCATACATGTGTAAGTTGGAGTGCGGATTAAAACAGTGACCAAGCCATATCTTTTTGCTTATGTTTATACTTATAAGCTAAAATTCGAATTTTAAATCTTAATTTTGAAGTTGATTTTATGGTTTCTTTATCATAGTTTATTTTACGATATTTACTTTTGAATCGTTAAAAACATGTATATAGAAGTTTTATTCATAAATTATTGTTTGGTTGCTAATAAGTTGTATAAGCATAAGTCAAATGATGACTCCATCAATTCCCAACCGGCTGAGCATCGTTTTTATAATAGTTGTACTAGGGATGAAAACGGATCGGATAATATCCTATCCGCTCCAAATCTGTTCGAAACGATGATATAGTATGGGTTTATAGAAATCCAGCGGATATGTATACAGATGCGGATACGGATAGTATGGTGCAGATGCGGATGCGGATGTGATATCTCTAAAATCCAACAGATGTGGATTATCCGATAGGCCTTCGTCGGATAATCCGAAATTGTCAACATATATAACCACTCTATATATATTAAATACAACATAAACTGATTCATAAAATGGCCTAATTCATCATAAAATGGCTCCTTAGTCCAGGCCTCTCACCGTCTCATTTTACATTTGTGTAATTGTGTTATTATATTATGGACGTCATGTATTCATGTTGTTTAGTACTTAAGCATATCATTCATTGATTAGTTTGTTGTTGTCTGTTGCATTTCTAGGTTGATATTGTGTTGATTACATATACATGAAACATCTGATGATTTTAATCCGTTTTCGAACCAGGTCCACACCGACTACGTATCATTTCCGACATCCGAAATAATCCGTTTCACATATGCATCCGCACACTATTCGCACCCACTCCAAATCAGTTTAAAAAATATGGTTTAAGATATGGTATGACCATTGCCTGTCCGAATTCAATCTGTTTTCAACCCTAAGTTGTATTGTTTTTTATCGTTTCTGATCATCACCACGTACAAATTTTGAAAACCGTTTTCCTAGTTTATTTTATCATCGTATTGCAATTGCCATTCGAAAGTTAAATTGGTAAATATGGAATTTCTCGACTGACACATACAAATAATATCATATCCGACACTTTTCGTCCTAGGGTGTGCTGCGTGCAGCACAGAGTTTGGAATTGTGTTCTATTGTTGGAATCAGCATCATTTTTCCATCCGAATATTATGTCAGGTTTCCGTGTTGCGTTTCCTCCTACTTGGCGTGCTGTTATCCTGATACATCCACAGAAATGGATTGAGGCTTCGTTCGGCTGAGAAGGTTCAGAACGCGCGAAGTAAACACGGAAAACGGAACGGTCATTAGCGCGTGATTAATTAAGTATTAGCTAAATTTTTTTTTCAAAAATGGATTAATTTGATTTTTTAAAGCAATTTTTATATAGAAACTTTTTGCAAAAAAGTTCACCGTGTAGTAGTTTGAAAAGCGTGCGCGGGAGAAAAAACACTGTGCGGCACTGTACGCGTTCGTAACTCGATCTGCCGAACAGACCTGAGAATTCCAGGCAACTACGCGACACTGTGCGGCACTGTACGCGTTCGTAACTCGATCTGCCGAACAGACCTGAGAATTCCAGGCAACTACGCGAGTCACAGATTAGGCAAGGCGCAGGGACGCGCACGCGTCCGGTTCCAGGGGTCGAGGAGGGGAAGCCGGCGGCAGCCAAGGGAGACCCAGCTTCGGCGAGCGCCGGGCGATCGCGTATTTCATTTCCCGTGGTTTTGATCGCGTATTTTTCCCGTGGTTTTGGAGGCTGCACGGGTCGAGCTCTATCGAGATTTTCGGCCATCTCCTTCCCTGTGGCCTGTGGGCTGCGTGGGCTGTGGCTGGGATTCGCTACAGGGATACGTAGGAGCGCTCCTCCATGAGCTCTCGATCGCGCTGCGAGATGACGAGATGGGTGTTTTGTGGGCGCCGGCACCCACGGACCCACCAAACGTCACTTCCTTACTGTGGGACACCACGTTGGTGGGCCCCTGCCTTCCTCCGTCGTTTCTCAAATCCGGAAAGCAGGGGTGATCGTTGAGTGATTGATTGATAAGTTTGTGACTTTGAGGAAACGTCGCCGTCGCCACTGGCCGGCACAGCGGGTTAGTGGCAACGGCGCCGCGGCACGTCATCGCTGACGATTTTTTTGTTGCAAAAAACCAGAAACGGCTCGGCGGTAAGGTCCATTGACGTGGAAATGCATGTCGTTGTCCCAACAACTGAACCACCAAATCAGCGAGCGAGAGAGAGGTGCCTGGCCTCTGGTGACGAACGCGCAACCGACCTGCGTTCCAGAATATGCCACGAACCCGCGCCTCCTTTTTTCCCCCTCTCTCGACCAGTAAAAGTTGGACGACCACTGTGCTGTGCAGTGGGCGCGCGCTCACGGGTGGAAAAACGACGACAATAAATATGACTAACACGTACAACCAGTTGGCCGGTGAAGTAATAATAATAATCAACAATTCAACACGTACGGGAGTAGGGGAAAACGAGATTTTATTACTCGTTAGCAGCACGGGAAACCCAACCCTATGCACACTTACAAGCTAATTAATGAAGCTACTATAGTTGTAGTTGTAGTGGAGTAACAAAAAATCAAATCAAGACACGAACTTGATAGATGGATACAGTAGGACGATGGCATATGCGCGGGTTGGTGGAGCGGGAGGGGGAGTACGCCTAGGCCTTGGTGGGCTGCACCGGCACGACGAAGTGCTGCGCGACGATGCGGCGCTGGATCTTGCCGGTGGCCGTCTTGGGCAGCTCGTCGGCGATGTACACCTTCTTGGGCACCTTGAACGCCGCCAGGTTCCTCCGGCAGTAGGCCAGCACCTCCTCTTCCCCGAGCGACACGCCCTCCCGCGGGATCACCGCGCAGTTGATCTCCTCGCCGAACTTGGCGTCGGGCACCCCGAACGCCACGGCCTGCGCGATGGACGGGTGCCCGAGCAGCACCGAGTCCACCTCGATCGGCGATATCTTCTCGCCGCCGCGGTTGATCAGCTCCTTGATCCGCCCGACGAGCCGCAGGTAACCCTCCTCGTCGACGACGCCGATGTCGCCCGTGTGGAACCACCCGAACCGGAACGCCGCCTCGTTCGCCTCCGGGTTCCCCTTGTACCCATTCGTCACGTTGGCGCCGCGCACGCACACCTCGCCGCTCTTCCCGGCCTCCACCCGCCGCCCCTCCTCGTCCAGGATAGCCATCTCCTGCCCCACCGCGCGCCCCACCGACCCAGCCTTCCTCGATCCGTCCTCCGGCAGCGGGTTCGACGTCATCAGGTGCGACGCCTCCGTCATCGCGTACGCCTCCACCACCGGCGCCCCGAACGCCGCCTCCAGCTTCTCCATGATCGCCGGCGCCAGCGACGCGCTGCAGCTGCGGATGAACCGCAGCGCCGGGTACTCCGCCTCTGGCTTCGACGTGTGCCGGTCGATGATGATCTGGTGGATCGTCGGCACCGCCGTGTACCACGTCGCGCCGGCGCCGCGCATGTCGGCCCAGAAGGTGGACGCTGAGAAGCGCCCCGCCGCCGGGAGCGTCACGGACGCGCCGGACGCCAGGGACGCGAGCAGGCCGCAGAGGAGGCCGTGGACGTGGAAGAGCGGGAGCACGATCACCGTCGCGTCCGCCTCGCTGAGGCGGTACACGCCGCGGATGTTCTGGACGGACGCCGCCAGGTTGCGCTGCGTGAGCGGCACGCCCTTGGGCCGACTCGTCGTGCCGGAGGTGTGCAGGAACAGCGCCACGTCGGACGGCTCGTTGGCGAAGTCCTGGGCCGCGGCGGAGGAGGCGGGGAAGCCGGAGAGGTGGACTTGGCCGGCGGCGTCCTTGAGGCTGGCGGTGGTGTGGGCGAGGCCCAGCTTGGAGGCGGCCGCCTGCGCGGCGACGTTGCCCTCGGGGTTGGTGATGAGGAGACGCGCCCCGGAGTCGGAGAGGTAGAACTCGAACTCCTCCTGCGTGTACGCCGGGTTCAGCGGCGCCGCCACCGCGCGCGCTCGGATCACCGCCAAGAACATGATCACCAGCTGCAAAAACACACCAAACAAGAACCAAATCAGCATCAGAAAACAGCAGCTCGATCATCACCGTGATATCGATGTTGTGACTGGTGCTTACCTCGACGGTGTTGGGGAAGGCGAGCGCGACGACGTGACCGGGGAGCACACCCGCATCGGCGGCGAGGCGCGCGGCCGCAGCGTCGACGAGCGCGTCGAGCGCCGCGTGCGACAGGTCGACCTTGCCCGGGACGGCGAGGGCGCGGCGCGAGGGGAACGTGGCCACCGCCGCCTTGAGCAGCGTGGTCAGAGTCGGGGTCTCCATTGGTCGCCGCTTCACAATCTCTCGTGCGTGCGTTGGTGTGTGTGTGTGGAGAACGTGTCGTGTGTTTGGCGCCTCTCAAACCGTTTGGACTTGTGGGGTTTATATAGGCGCGGAAAATAAAAGCAGGGGAGGGGCTCTGGCGCTCTGCTCCTCTGCTTCGCGTTTGCTCCTCTGCTTCGTCAGCCGCGGATTATTACTGTGCTCTGATAGTGAGGTTTACTCGAGCTCACAACCAAAATCAAATTTGGATGTTTGGCCTTTGCTTTTGCCTCCTTGTGTTGTATTGCACCAGGTGTGTGCGTGTTGACGAGGGGAGGCTTTTTTTCTTTTTCCGAACAAGGGAGGTTATTTCTAGTGTGGTTCCTAGCGACCAGTGTCTTCCTGCTGGACCCCACAAGGTTACACGTGGACACATAGATTATATGTTTGGTCGTAATACGACACAAAATCCTTTTGATTAAACATTTTTCTGTGACATGATGTTCTCCCCGTCCACCGCTGCGCGAAGTCTTTTTGTTGTTTCTTCAACGAAACTACTGTCTTTTTTTATGCCTCGCTGGGAGGCAGAGAATCACTTGCTACTGTTTGGCCTATATAATTAAGTTGGAGTGTTTCCTTTCTTACGTGTCCGGGATTCTTGTCTTGTGCGGTTTAGGTTATCTCTCACGGCGTTGAAGGGGAAAAGCTAGCTTCTTATATGCCCATCCAGCTGGGCATTGCAAGTGTCACGAGTGCGCGCCGCTGCAGTTCTGGATCCTTTTTCTTTTGGATAAAGCTAAAAAAAACAGGAGGAGTCGATCCTGCTCAGTATGCAACAGCAGCCGGTGGTCAGCCAAGCGTCGCCCCGGCCGGCTTTTGTGGCTCGAAGTGCGTGTGGAAACGCTCAAACTGATTGATTAATCCGTGTCCGTTTCCACCGTCGGCAACCCAAGCATCATAGAAGCAAAAGCTATCTATCTAGACCGTGACCGTGTATGACTAGAGAGATCTACTAGAATATACTCGATCGAGGATATTCCTCTCTTTCGCTTGTCCGTTAAAACTATAATAATTAAACTACACATAGGGAGACAAACTAACAGATGTGCAACACATACGGTGCCAACAAAGCTCGACGTCCATATCAACTAAGCTCAGTTAGTACTTATAGTACTTCTTAAATACTACTATCATCGAAACAATTGATTAGTAGCGGCTGTGATTTACATAAGCAGGGTTGTACAGTAGCGGGGGGACGTAACGGTGATAAGACGTGTCGAGCTCGGGCAGCCGGCCAGCCAATGTTTCGATCGAAATGGAGAGACCAACCAGGCAAGCAAGCGAGCGACTGTGTGATCGAGGCGACGCGAGGGCGCGCTTGGACAGGCGGGAACTGGGGAAACACGCATCATAGAGCGGTTGATGTGAGTCGCTCGCGACGAAATTAGTATACACCAAGGTTGCGGAGCGGCGGGCCGGGGAGGCTGTCGCGCAAGTAGCCGAGCGACGAAATTACTGGCTTTACCGCCGCTGCATCCGTCCCACCATCCGGGCGCGTGTGCATGTGTACACTTCCGCGCTCGCGCGTGCGTGCATTCAAGCGAGCTGCTGCTGGAGACGAGTATTATTATTATTCAGCCAAGTTGGGTGAATAATAACGAATTGAATCCACCACTTGCGCGCGTAAGACGATGTCCGCGACGCCCGTGCGGTCGCGATTTGCCCGGGCCCGGCCTGCCATCTCGCTTGCTAGTCGCCCGGTCATATATGCAGGCTGCCCCTCCACCAGATGCACCTGCGTTCCTTCGCGCGGCGCGCCCGCTATGCGTATGCAATCTCGATTCGTAGCCATTCATCACTCTAGTAGGTTGTTGGGTTGTTGAATTGAATCATCGATCGACAGGATAGGTGACGACATCGCATCGCAGAATACCGTGCGTGCACCGGACGGATATATCTTCGTGGTGGCCCGGCTGCAGTTACGATCTCTTCTGTTAGGATCTGGCGATGTGCGTGGAGTTGATTTGTACTGTTGCGGGGGCGTTGCTATTTGAGTTGAGTACCATACATGCATGATGCTCGCAAATAGTATCGATCTCGGATGTGCACGTACGCGTCTCGATCGGTTGTTAACTTACTGGTTTCTTGCAAGCATGCGTGAAGATTATGTTACCTCTCGCGCGTTACCGTGAGGCCATGGCGCTTAGATCAAAGTGTATGAAATTAACCACCGGGTGCGGTAGAATAATGAAAGATCTTCTTGACGGGTTCGTCACCGAGTGTTATTATCAGGGTTGGTGTCTTGGGCAATAGGCAACGTGACTTTTGACCTAGCTAGTTAGAGAAGTTACCCATGTGCGTGGAAACTGCAAAGTAAAAGTGCCATATTTGCGGCCATGGCGAACCCAGACATGATGGAGATAGATAAGCTCCCTTTACATGGCTGAATCAGGGGTGAAATTGCACCAACTATATCGTGGACAACCGACATGAGGCGCAGATATCATTACATTTGAAGACAGGATACGTAATAGCACTAGTTTCTTTATACTAGCTCACTGTGCTGTTGCTTTTGAGCCCTTATTTGTTTTTTTTTTCAGGCCAAGGCAGGTTCATCCTGCCTCTGAGAAGAGAGACCAAGTGGTAGCATTTGACCCCTAGGAGAGGGAAAAGGCAAGGATACTGTGATACATACATGACCCCCGGTCGGCGAGGCGACTCTTACCATTCAGTCCAGCCGCGCGGCGCGTGACGGCGGTCATCGGTCAAAGACCCGAACCGGAACCGGTGAGTGGTGAGGCGGACGTACGGGACGACCAACCCTGGCTGCTACGCAATCCGAAGGAATTCGGACATTGCCCACCACATTGCCCGCGTGTACTTGTAGCAATTGCCGGCCCGGAGAATCCAGCGCGGCCAACGGCCCATCTATCTGCGGGCGCGCGGCCTGCTGCCTGGCTAGCGTTTCGGCCCATCGATCCGCGCGCATCTGCGCACCGCACCGCAGGACCTCGCTGCTGGCGGCTCGCGACGGATGCGTGAGTCGTCGCGTGAGAGAGTGCGACTTTGACCTTGTTTGGTTGGTTTGCGTTTCCGTCGGTGCCTCGGCCCGGCCCCGCCGCGCGTCGGCATGTGACGTCCCACGTGCGCCTCGCCTCCACCGCCGCGCTCCTCTCCGCTCCGCTCCTAGGATTTTTTTTTAACTCTTCATTTTTTGGCCCCTTCTACAGCCTCTTCCTTTGAATTCTTTTTTCGAAACTGAACTCTTCCATCAATTCTTTCATTGCTTCTTTTACCCTCTTTCTGAAACAAACAAGAGTGTAGGTGTAGCGGTTCTGCCGTTCTCGTGTCCTCTCCGCGACGCGTTGCTTTCTTTCCCACCCAAAAACCCCAAGAGAGGGAAGAGAAACGCCTCCCTCTCCCCAGTCCCCACCCCGCACCTCCTCGTCGACGCCATGGGAGCAGTGCCAGCGGAGTGAAGCAGCCAGCGATCGGATTTCGCCATCTCGTCCCGGATTCGCCCGGATCTGGGTCTCTCTTCAACCGTCTTCTCCAATCTGCGGTGCTGTAGCTCGCCGCGTGCGGTTGGGGACAAGGCCCTTAGGCGCTAGCCAACATTGTGGCCGGCTCCTCCCCTCTGTGTCTGCCCTCCTCGCGTCGCGCCGCGGCGCACGGCCGGCGAGAAGGTTTCGAGGGGCGACGGCGACGCACGCGGCCGACGACCTCCAATCTGCCTCCATCTCGGTTTGAATCGGTATGCATTTACAGCCTCTCCCTGTAGACTGTAGTAGTACTAAATTGTAGTTTATGTATGGGTCGCCGTCGGTTTGATCTCCAGAACATCGCTGTCAGCGAGCAGCATTAGCACTTACTGCGAGCTTATGGTCCCTGGGGATCTAATAGTATTAGTTTGTGGATTTCTCCATTTGATGTAGACATGCTACAGTATTTCTTCGCACATCCTACTACTAGAAGCGTTTCGTTGTGTGCTTTTGTCCAATGGAAAAAGATATATACTGTACTTTTTTATGTGTAAATCAAGTTTGATTTTTCTTTTTTTTCCCCATGCTTCTGTTATAAAAAAAACTGTTGTTTTTCCCTTGTAGCTACTGCAAAAGTTCTACGGCTGCATCATCAGGTCCATGAGTCCCTGCTCCTAATCAATGGTGCTAACAGATGTTTCTGTTTTGTGCAGAGTGGTGTAGCAAATAACATCATTTTCAGAGGCAATGGCGGCTTATAAGTTGGGTGTGGAGGTTGCAAGTGCTCATGACCTGATGCCCAAGGATGGGCAAGGTTCAGCAAGTGCCTGTGTCGAGCTTACGTTTGATGGCCAACGGTTCCGCACGGCTATCAAGGACAAGGATCTGAACCCGGTGTGGAATGAGCGCTTCTACTTCAACGTTTCGGATCCGTCTAATCTTCCTGAGCTTGCGCTTGAAGCATACGTCTACAACATCAACAGATCCATTGATGGTTCCAGGTCCTTCCTTGGCAAGGTCAGAATTGCTGGAACCTCATTCGTGCCCTTCCCTGATGCGGTTGTCATGCATTATCCACTGGAGAAGCGTGGGATGTTCTCACGTGTGAAAGGGGAACTGGGTCTGAAAGTATACATTACCAATGACCCATCCATCAAAGCTTCAAACCCTCTCCCAGCAATGGATCCTGTTTCAAACAATCCTCCTCCAACGCCAGCAGAGCAAATAGCAGCTGATATAACCGGTACAAATCTCAACACAACTCATGAGCACAGGGCTGAGGTGAAAACATTGCACACCATAGCTAAGGAGGTGCACCATCAGCACCATGGCCATCTACCAGCTTCCTTTGCCGAGCAACCTTCCAAATATGCTGTTGACCAGATGAAACCAGAACCTCAACAACCCAAGATTGTAAGAATGTATTCAGCAGCCTCTCAGCAACCCATGGACTATGCACTCAAAGAAACTAGTCCATTTCTTGGTGGTGGACAGGTTGTTGGAGGCCGGGTTATACGTGCTGAGAAGCATGCCAGTACCTATGACCTAGTGGAGCGAATGCAGTATCTTTTTGTACGTGTGGTTAAGGCACGGGACTTGCCTGACATGGATGTCACTGGAAGCCTAGATCCTTATGTTGAAGTGAGAGTTGGCAATTACAGGGGCATAACTAGGCACTTTGAGAAGCAGAAGAATCCAGAGTGGAATGCGGTCTTTGCTTTTTCCAGAGACCGTATGCAGGCAACTATCCTTGAAGTTGTTGTCAAAGACAAGGATTTGCTAAAAGATGACTTTGTTGGTCTGGTGCGATTTGATCTGAATGATGTTCCAATGCGTGTGCCCCCTGACAGTCCATTGGCCCCAGAATGGTACCGCCTCGTTCATAAAACTGGGGATAAGTCAAGAGGCGAGCTGATGCTTGCAGTTTGGATCGGCACCCAAGCCGATGAGGCATTTCCTGATGCATGGCATTCGGATGCTGCAACACTTGAGGATCCATCTGCTGTAACACACATGAAGTCGAAAGTTTACCATGCTCCAAGACTCTGGTACCTGCGAGTCAATATAATTGAGGCCCAGGATATTGCCATAACTGATAAGACACGCTATCCAGATATTTTTGTAAGGGCACAAGTGGGGCATCAGCACGGGAGGACAAAACCTGTTCAAGCTAGAAATTTCAACCCATTCTGGAATGAGGACCTAATGTTTGTGGCTGCTGAACCTTTTGAGGATCACCTTATTCTTTCCCTTGAAGATCGTGTAGCTCCTAACAAAGATGAGGTGCTTGGCCGTGTAATTATACCGTTGACAATGATTGATAGAAGGGCCGATGATCGTATTGTCCATGGGAAATGGTTCAATCTTGAGAAGCCGGTACTTATTGATGTGGATCAATTGAAGAAGGAGAAGTTCTCTACTCGGCTTCATCTTCGTCTCTGCCTTGATGGAGGGTACCATGTTCTAGATGAGTCCACTAACTACAGCAGTGACCTCAGACCAACAGCCAAGCAACTCTGGAAACCGTCCATTGGTTTGCTTGAGCTTGGAATCCTGGGTGCACAAGGGATTGTTCCAATGAAAACACGGGATGGAAAAGGTTCATCAGACACTTACTGTGTTGCTAAGTATGGTTCAAAGTGGGTACGGACACGTACCATCGTGAACAACCCGAGCCCCAAATTCAATGAACAATATACCTGGGAAGTCTATGATCCTGCAACAGTACTGACTGTCGGTGTTTTTGACAATGGCCAGCTTGGAGAGAAAGGTGGCGAGAAGACATCCAGTTCTAAAGATGCGAAAATCGGCAAGGTTCGAATTCGTCTTTCCACTCTTGAAACTGGTCGTGTCTACACTCACTCATATCCCCTCCTGGTTCTACATCCATCAGGGGTAAAAAAGATGGGTGAATTGCACTTAGCCATACGATTTTCCTCAACTTCATTAGTAAACATGATGTACCTGTACTCTCGACCTTTGCTACCAAAGATGCACTATGTACGCCCAATACCAGTGCTTCAGGTTGACATGCTGCGCCATCAAGCTGTCCAGATTGTGTCTGCCCGACTTTGCCGAATGGAACCACCTCTGAGAAAGGAAGTTGTTGAGTACATGTCAGATGTTGATTCTCATTTGTGGAGCATGAGACGAAGCAAAGCCAACTTTTTCAGGCTCATGTCAGTCTTCTCAGGCTTGTTCGCAGTTAGCAAGTGGTTTAATGGTGTCTGTTCATGGAGGAACCCCATTACCACTGTGCTGGTTCACATCCTATTTATAATGTTGGTGTGCTTTCCAGAGCTCATACTCCCAACAGTGTTCTTATACATGTTTCTTATAGGGGTTTGGAACTATCGTTACCGACCTCGCTATCCTCCACACATGAACACTAAGATCTCTCATGCGGAGGCGGTCCACCCAGATGAACTTGACGAAGAGTTCGATACATTCCCAACAAGTAGGAGTCCTGAGATCATTAGGATGAGGTATGATAGGCTGAGGAGTGTTGCTGGAAGAATACAGACTGTGGTTGGTGATATAGCAACTCAAGGGGAGAGGGTTCAAGCACTGCTTAGCTGGAGGGATCCTCGGGCCACAGCAATATTTGTCCTCTTCTGTCTCATAGCAGCAATAGTCCTGTATGTTACACCACTCCAAGTTCTTGCAGCATTGGCAGGGTTCTATGTCATGAGGCACCCGAGGTTCAGATATAGGTTGCCTTCAACACCAGTGAATTTCTTCAGACGACTGCCAGCAAGGACCGACAGCATGCTATAAAATAGCTGCCATCTGGTGGCCTTATCATTGTGATAAATTGGAGTACTCCATGCCGATTACTGTAGTCTGGCTTCGCTTTGTTCTTATTGTAACTCTGTGTTCTTCAGTACTTGAGAGCCTGTATATCGTATTAGCTTCTGAATGCAGGGAATAATGTGTTTAAAGCTTCTTGTGAACCATCAGATTATGGAGTTGTACTGGTCATTTTAAATATCTAGTTCCCAATATATAGTACTTGCTTGGTTTCTGTTGGTTTCTGTTGTATGCCTGCATATCTGTTGTCATGAACCACACTAAGTAACTACTGACCATTCTCTGGAAAGGGTGACTACTGATCATCATACAAGATTTTTTTTCTGCCTAATTTTTGTTGATTGATCGGATAGGTAGAAAGGGTGATAATAGTTTGTGGCTAATTAGAAAGCTGTGCTAAGCTTTCATTTTGTACATGTTGTTGAACAGCTGAGCATTCAGCATTGATTGATAGATTTACACACTGTATGATATCTCCGACTTTCCATTACATTGTGATTTCCGCTGTATAGTATGAGAATGCCCAGAAACTGGTGATAGGAATGGCTTCTGTGTTGTAGCCTTGTTGGACACAAAATATTTTGTCTACTTGTCATAGTAGCGTTATATAGAGATACATATGTGCTTTAGAAATGATCCATTCAATTATCATGCTTTGCATATTTTGTGGTTGGCATTAGCATCCGTGGAAAACATTTGGACTGCAAAAAAGGGAGAATTCTCAAACCAAATGTCTGATAAAATGCAGAAATAAATCTCGTGGTGCTAGTTGCCAGTTGTCACACTTCTTTTTGTTCCTTCATTGTCTCTTTGCATTCTTCTCCAATCCTTCTTCCAGTGGTTTGTCCAGGAGAACACTTCAGTGTTGCTGAAAGCAAAGATGGGAGCAGCTGAGTCATCTTCAAAGCTCGCTGGCTCCATCCATGAATTCACTGTGAAGGTCTGTTGAGTGTCCATCCCTCCTTCCATTTCTCTAGAATTATTTATTCTTTTTTATCAAGCATGTTGAGGGGTTTTATGGGAAATTTTGAAGAAGCCATGTTGAAATGTCTGTGAACCAATGCAATCGGACTATTTGAAAATTGAAAGCACAAGAACAAGAGATGGAGCTTTTCAATGACAGGGTCTCTATTCACGTTCATCCAACTTGATTTCATTTCATCGTGTTCAAATAACGGTCTGTGGAATAATTCTGCAGGATGCGAGGGGGAGTGATGTGGAACTCAGCAGATACAAGGGAAAAGTTGTTCTTATTGTGAATGTTGCATCTCGATGGTATTGGTCTTTACAATTTTCATTCGAAATTGTCTTGTGAGAATTTGTACTTTCCCACCTGATTTGATGATATTTCTGCAGTGGTCTGACGAATTCCAACTACACTGAACTTGGTCAGTTATATGAGAAATATAAGGAGAAAGGTACTTGTTTACCTATATGACAGTACGTTTGTCTTTTCAGTTTTCAAAGTTCCACTTCACCCAGAATTGCTGCAACTCAGGCCTCGGAAATCATCTATTATTTTGCAAGTTTCTTGAATCTTGACCAGTGCTCATTTTTTAGTATCGTTTTTCTTAATAACATTTTTAGACCTCCTTTATCTGTGGGCAGCTGTATCATACCTTACTGCTGTTATTGTTTTTACTTTTTACTCTGAAGAAACTATGCATTCTCTTATCATTTTCTCTGCCGTCCAGTTTTTACATTGCATCAGATCTTTCAGTTTCCCCTTGCCCATGTAAGACGCCTCAATTGCAATTTATAAGAACATAACGCTGTCTGTTGACAGTCTACAATGACCTCAATTGCTTTATGTTTCCCCTTTTTCTTGTGCAATTAGGATTGGAGATATTGGCGTTCCCATGCAATCAATTTGCAGGACAGGAGCCAGGCAGCAATGAGCAGGTTGTGGAGTTTGCTTGCACCCGCTTCAGAGCAGATTATCCTATCCTTGGCAAGGTCCAACCAATGGCAATCTTTTCTTTCAGTGCTAGCTTCCAAAATCATATCCAATTATTTGTTGTTTCGGTCTAAAATCAACGTGCCCGAGTTGTCAAACAGGTTGATGTGAATGGCGGCAATGCGGCTCCACTGTACAAGTTCTTGAAGTCAGAGAGTGGCCTCTTGGGAGAACGCATCAAGTGGAACTTCACCAAATTCCTAGTTGACAAAGAGGGGCATGTGGTGAACCGTTATGCACCAACCAGCTCCCCATTGAGCATTGAGGTGATGAAACAAAACAGTCTTCGTTTTCCATTTTGTATATCTTCATAGGCATGATTACTCATCAGTCAATGGTTGTTTCTGCAGAATGACATCAAGAACCTGCTAGGGGCTTAGAGTTCACTCCATGAAAGATGATGAATCGGATCGTCCTGTTGTGTCAGTCAAATTTTTTTTTTGTTGTTGCTGCTACTATCTGTATGCATTTTCTGTCAAGAGGAACCTACCAAAGAATATAAAAGTAGTGAAGGAAATCTGAATGTACAGGTTGGGCAGTAGCACATGTCGCTGAAAGAAAAGCAAGATTATCCTGTTGGGATTACACAACTCTGAGCATGCATGCATACATGCAACGGTGCCTAGTGAATAATAATAATAATCTATAAGAATTAACGGCTCAAAAACTGAAACAGGCTATTACAAAGAGGAGTATAATTTTGGGGGTAATTCTTTGGGAATCAGATAAACAAATTTCTGGAGCATATGGAAGAGTCGACAAATTGAGATGAAGCTAGCCTCTAGATGAGTTGATATCAATGTTGGAACTTCTCGTGTCAAATATCCCGGAGCTAGGCCACCCTCCCGTTGTTGTTACAGGGGGCGGCGGCGTTAGATTTTGGTTATGGCCGGAGCTCGGCGACGCGTCCTGCCCTCCTCCGGTCAGCGAGTCGGAGCTGAAGTTCGCCGCCGCCTGCTGCTGTTTCCCGGACTTCTTCGACTTCGGCTTCGACCCTCCCTGCACGAAACTCCCTAGTACCACCTGCAAGTGCCAATCAGGTATCCCAGGTTAGACCAAGATGAATGCTAGAATTGAATCCCATCTACGAGACATTTGCAAAGAAGGCCTTAATGGAGTGAGTACATTTGCAACCTGACAATGCTACTATAATCTTGATGATGAAGATGATCTAGCCATCTAGGAGAGGAGAAAAAAAAAGATGAGGTTGGTTACCTGGACGGTGCTGGCAGCTACCAATGCTCCGCCGAGAACGCCTCCAATGATATGCCTCTCGGGGCTACACAGCGTCACGCTCAGCCCGTCGCTTTGCCCCTCGTTCATCAGGTTGTAACACCCCGACATGCTCAAGATCTCGTACAGCCCCTGCAACACAGCAGCATCGATCCACCACTGGTGTCACATGCAACTCTGAACTGAACAAGCAACTTAGCTAGCAAATGGAGTACCTCGTAGATGGCAGGGTTCTTGTAGTGGGAGGCGGCGTGAACCCTTGACATGGCGCCGTCGGCCGGGTGGCGGAGGACCACCCGGGACACGGAGCCGGTGGCCGAGAGCACGCACACGGCCCTCGACGAATGGTTGGCGAACGCCACGATCTTCCCTGCAACGTCCTGACAATCATCAATGTCGCCTGTCAGTTCAGTTTTACCTCCCCTCTCAGTTTGCATGCAGCTCTACATTTCTAGTTTTCTACTGCGGAAAATTGTAGCGAAGAGTGAGCTATAGTTAGTTAGTACCTCTGAAGGAGATGCCGTGATGATGTGCGGGGTGAAGCTCGTTCCAGCTGAGCCACTGAACGCATTGCCCCCTGCACAAACACAAACGCGATCATCAGGTCAGGACAGTTCGTTAGTATGAAAGATTTTTGGTATTGTGGAGTGGCAGGACAATTTTGGGTAGGAAATCCTGTGCAATTCGCCACGGAATACTATACTGTTTTTCTTTTCTGAGAAAGATAACTCATGGCATATTTGTTTTTATCTTTTCTAAGTAAAGTACACATGGATGACAGAATTCAATATTTGAGTAAACAAAACAAACAAAAGGAAATCTACCACTAAAGATTAAATAAATATCAACGTGGCAGAGCAGAGCAGAGGCTTTCCCTCTCTCTCTCTACATATATAAAGACTTGATTCACTTACCGGAAAGCTTAACCGGGGATGAGAGCTGCTGCTTCTTCCCTGTCCCCGGCGGCCGCCCGCGCCGCTTCTTCTGCGCCGGGTCGTCCAGCCCTGAGCCGCCGCCAACCATGTCGGCGCCGGACACGGACCCCATCCTCGGCGGCGCGCTCAGCATCTGCTGCTGGTGCTGCGCGGCGGTGGACACCTTCATGGTCCCGTCCGGGCCGTACTTGCGTGGCCGGCCTCTCTTCCTCTTGACCGGCTCCATCGGGGTCGCGGCCGGCTGCACGGTGGGGGAGCCGGCGCCGGCGGAGGCCGAGACGGAGGCCATGCTGTTGTGCATCAATGGCGGCGGCGGCGGCGCGACGTCCATCTGGAACTGCAAGCCGGCGAGCGGGCCCGGGCCGATGGACTGGAGGATCGCGGTGGGGCTCATCCCCATGTTGGGCATGGGGCGGATGACGGAGGGGCCGCCGTGCATCCCGGCGAGCGGGGACGCGCTATGCCCGCCGCCGCCGCCGCCCCCGAGCATCCGGTGTTGCTGATGCTGTTGCTGCTGGTGCGCATAGTATGACAGGTCGGACGGTGAGAGAAGTTCTTTGCCATCCATGCATGGATCACCGAGCTCCCCCAACAGAAACAGACCAATCAAACTGCTCTCTTTGCCCTGTTCTTGAACAATCAGCAGGTCTCAAACAAACGACCACGACGAGGACGACGAACAAGCTAGAACCCCCAGACGAGCACGGAAGATGAAGAGTGAGTTGTTGGGGTTGTGTGAGCTGCAGGGAAGGAAAAGGAGGGGAGGAGGAGATGAGATACTAGATCAGATGAAATGATGGGGGAGAGAGATAAGATGACGCGGTTGGCCTACATGCTGCAGCAGCAGCCGCAACGCAACGACGCAACTAGGAGTAGGAGGCAGCCGGCAACCCAAGCCAAGAGAAGAGGACGGCGAGCGAGACGGAGAGAGAGAGAGATGGGCAGCGGGCAGCGGGCAGCGGACGGACGGATGGCGCCCACACAGGAGGCGATAAGATTTGGTTCCGTTTCCTTGGCCCAACGACGTCGAAAGGAAAAAGGCGAGCCGAGCGGCGCGGCGCGGGGGTTTGCTTCTGATTTGCCTTCCTTTGCTATTTGCTGCTGTCTGGGCTGCTGCTTCCGTAGTTCCGTTTCGTTCGGCGCGCGCCACTTCATTTTGCCTTCCATTCCATCGCGTCCACGCGCGCGCCTGGGCGGGGCGGGCGGTGGCCTGTCGCTACCCGCCCCCACGCTACAGTCGATCGGGACCTCGAGTCCCACCTGTCAGCTCTCCACTAGATGTTTTCAGATATTTATGGCGCTCGCCCATGACCTTTTCTTGGTTTTCACGGTTGATGCTTCCGAGCTTCACCTGACCTGACCACCAACGGCGGATATCACATGAACCTTTGGGTTGCCCGGTTCATAGTTCACGTAACACTGGGTTGAATTGTTATCGACAAAGTATGTCTTACTGTCGCCAAGCTTCTTACGTTAGTCAATTAACCTGATATTCCTAAAAGACAGTATTTAGGCCGTGTTTGTTTTAACACCTTTCCAACTTATACTCGTTTTCACGGGCACGCATTTCGAAACACTAAATGGTACATTTTTTTCAAAAAATATATAACCAAATTGTTTTTAAAAAAATAAATTAATTTATTTTTAAATAGCTTTAGCTAATACTTAATTAATTGTACACTAATTTGTTGTTTCGTTTTACGTGTCGAGAAAACGAACGCGGTTGGGATGAATTTATAAATCGTTTGTTACTCTCCCTTGCCGATTGTAGATGAGTCAGATACAATATCCTTTATTGAGTTAGTCGACTAGGTTTGGTCTATATTAGAGTTGAGGTTTTTACCTGTGTGTCATTATAAAAGTTCAAAATGCCCTGTATACCATTGAGATGGAAAAAAGCTCCTCAGTACCCTTGTCCAAAGTTTTCTTTCCCCAGATGTCACTTCGGTCAGTTTTGCTTGTAACAGCAGTTAACAGCCAGCGAAAAAGATGATTTTGCCCTCAATTATGGAATGCATCAAAATTTTCATTCTTTCCTTAGGTGCCACTTTGATCCTGCGATTCCCCCTTCTCTCTGTATACCCCTTTTCTCTATATATGTCCATATGAAAAACTCTAATAATTATAATAATAAATTTGAAATGCATCCAAAATAATCGATAATTGTGACAAACACAATAATTATTTAGACTAAAATACATTGAGACATAAATGAAGTCCAAATTTATCATGATGTGCATAGTCAGCTTGATTACAGAATCAAGTTTGCACACAAAAGATGGTCACAATGACCTCATTACTAATAAGGTACATAGCCAGTCATGTTTACACACAAAAGATGGCCACGTTGACATCATTACTAATTTAAACATTGTCTTGGTCATACAGACCTGAAGTACTACAAAAGCTTGCCATACAGATGCAAACTCATCAAAGATTAAGTTTTTTCTTTCTTCTAGTTCCCATGGCTGGACTAGAAGGGGAAGTAGGGGCCTTGCTGCGGGTTGACATGGCTGGACTAGCCTTATTTGGAGTCAATTTCTTCGCAATGGCCCTCTTCTTCTTGCGCTGTTGTTGACTTGCACTCTTGTCAGTTGTGTGCAGCTCACTTGATCTTGAAGGGAACGTGATGGCCAATGGATCTAGGTGATTTGATCCTGTTCCAGATCCTCTGAAGAAAGAAGACATGCGTACAAACTTTAGTTAACCTATTAAAGTGGTGAACAGACAATTATAAGAAATTAGCTTACCTCACAGAGGGGTCACTAGCCTCAGCTGTTGAAGTTTGGAAGTACTCTTTTGTTTCTTCGCACGAGTTGATGAGGATGATTTGTTCTTCCTTTTCTTTGATAGATCCACAACAGTAGGCAGAACTGGAAAGACCACCCTTTGTGCAGATGCTGCAGGCACAATGCTGGTCTCAGTAGTAGCTACTGTTATCTTCTTTTTTTCCCTTTTAGGTGGACCTCTGCATGGACAAATATGTTAGCAACAATGTAAACATGTAAAAATAAGAACAAAGTTCAGGCTCTATGTTACCTTTCAGCAAGCATTGCTGCTATGTCTGCTGGGTCATCATCCTTACAAGTGTACCAATGATGTTCATATTGCTGACAGATTGGACACTGATGTCTACCCTTGGATCCTTTGCTACCACCCTCTGCTGCACCCTTGTATCTATTTTGCTTTCTCCTACCAGCCGTTGACTTCAACAATGGAGGATGCATGAAGAAACCATGCTCTTTTTTGGGCCACATGGATTTGTCTAGTATAGAAAGGATTGTACCATCATATGCAGCCCTAAAGCTCTGTACAGAGTAGCAGTTGTCCACATAATCTTCTATCTTCTCTGCAGGTGTAGAGGTGATGTAGGCAATTGCATGCTTACATGGTAATCCAGAGACATCCCATACTCTACATGTGCATGTTCTTTCACGCAGGTTCACAACAAACCTATAAGTAGAATCTTTCCTTGCCAAAACCTCTGCAATGCCATCAAGTGAGCTAGTCACAACATCAATGTCAAGGTTCCTACTTTCCTCCTTTAGCTTATTTATGATGTGGGGCAAAATTTTTCCTTTCATTTTATGTGCAATTTTTTTTCTCAGGTTTCACTTAATTAGAATCTTCTGCCTTATAGTATCCATCAAGTCATCTAGATGCAGCCCCTTATCAGCTTTTATCCAATTGTTGAAGCTTTCTGCTAAATTATTGGTGACATAGTCAACTTTTGACAATGCAGAGTGCTAACTTCTTGTCCACAGTTTTGTATGAGTTTGCTGCAGGTACAATATTGCTGCTGGATTTGCTTCAGACATGGCCTCCATATGCTGGTCAAACCAATATGCAGTCCAAGAATAAGCACAAGCCCACAAATGTTCATCAAACACTTTTTCAGAGAACCTTTTCTTAAAATTCTACACCAAGTGATACATACACTCTCTATGCTCCGCATTTGGAAATACCTCACTAACTCCTGTCATGGCTGCCTGACCACAATCTGTGCAAAAGGTCAGACCAGGTGGGGTACCTATAGCTTCCTTAAGCCTCTCCATGAACCAAATCCAATTTTCATTGGTTTCAGAATCAATGACTCCTATAGCAACTGGGTACATCCATTGATGCCCATCAACTGCACAAGCAATGCATAACTGACCTCTAAATTTTCCAGTCAGGAATGTACTATCAACAACCAGATAAGGCCTGCAACCTCTAAGGAAACCTTCAACACAAGGTTTCATTGCAAAAAAAAGCCTATTGAATCTGATCTTATCCTCTATTGTATGATGATCAATGACAACAAAGCTGCCAGGACAGGATTTTTCTATCTGTGTGTCGGTGACAGGGGACCGGGGGTCTCATGGCCAGAGGTTTGGGCGGCCGCAGTCATCCACGTGGCCCGTCCCCCCGGGGGGTCGGGCCCGAGGGTGACGTGGCGGCTCCCCCCTCGGTCTCCCCGCGGGGTCGGGCCGCCCCTGTTTCGGCCCCGAGGGCTGGGATGCCCCGACCCCCTGTGATTTCGGCGCCTCATGTGCGGGTTAGGTGAGCGCAGCAGGGCTCACCTAACCGCATTTATGGCGGTTCAGACGGGCGCACTACGCCGTATTTAATGCGGTGCAGCGCACGCCTGGCCGATCCGTGACCGGTCGTGGTGTGTGACCGGTCACAGGCCGGTCAGATCGCGGGTTAGGTGGCGACAGGCGGCCTGCGGCACGCCTCGCCCCGTCCCGTCAGAATGATGAGAGCCCCTTGTCTCTCGCCCCTAGCCAGAGCCGGCGTGCTAACTCCTGGAGTTGGTATGTCAGTCCCGGTCAGATCCATTCCAGATTTCGGCGTGGGCGTGGCGAGGAAGTCGCCTGCCATTTAATGAAGGTTGAAACGGGCATTCCCCGGATGAGCCGGCTGGCTGAGCAGAGGCATGACGCGGCGTCTGTCAGAGGTCACTTCCGGCAGAAGGACAGCCCTAATTGTAAAAGAATGTTTCCTTTCTTAGGCAGCTAGAGGCCCGTGTGGTAACCCCTTGCCATATAAAAGGAGGCCCAGGCCTAGGAAGGAAAAGAGAGAAAAAAAAAGAGGAATCGGATCGGACTCCGGCCGATACGCTCTAGAGGCCGAACTCTCTTTGGATTGTTGGAGACTTCCAGATCCACCAGAACACAGGAGTAGGGTGTTACGCTTTTCAGCGGCCCGAACCTGTCTACGTCACTCGTGTTTTGTGCGTTTCCTCTCTCGCTGACGTTCCTCAGATCGAGGGCGAAGAACCTCACCTAGCGCCCCCGGCCGAACTGGCAAAGGGAGGCCCGCACGGTCTCCCGGTGAGGAGCTCCACGCTCCGTCATCTGGCGCGCCAGGTAGGGGGCGCGCGTGTCTTTCTAAGCCCTCATCCTCTTTCGTGTGCGCGAAGCTTCGCCCGGTCAGCCCTATGGCTGAACGGGCAGTGACGCACAGCCTCTCTCCGAGCGCTAGCGGTGATGACGGGGAGCCGAACCCGCGCCGTCGGGCTCGCGCCCCGCCGTCCCCCTCTAGCCGAAGTCTTGGGCGGGGGAAGGCGCTCGAGGAGGTCGAAGGTTCCGCGACCTCGCCGCTCGTGGGCGACGGGGGAGGACGGCGAGGCGGGGCGCGTCGCCGCCTCGTCTACGGCGACGGCGGCACGCCCCAGGGCGCGCTCCAGGCTGCGGGCGCGCTCCTGCGTCACCCGCCCGTTGTCCCCGATCCAGAGACTCCAGCCCGGCGTTGGCTGGATGACGTGGCCAACTTGGTCATGACGGCGCGGCAGCGCCTTGGCGCCGGCGGGCGGTCCTCCGCCGCCGGGACCTCTGGCGCTGCCGCCGCCGGCTCCATGTCGTCGAGGCGGAGGGCACGGCGAACGACGGCCGATACACGCCGTTCGTCCGCCGTTCCCTCGTCAACGCCTCCGACCCAAGAAGATGTGCGTGGGGGGCCGGATGCCCGGCTCGATATCGAGCGCCGGCGCGACGCTCGTCGCGCCGCCCACGCAACGGAGGGTGCCTCCTCGTCCGGAGCGCCACTTCGGTCCGGTCACGGGGGCCGGCCCCCCGTGTCCCCGGTCGGTGGTGCCGGCTGTCGAGCCTTTGTGGCGAGCCTTCGGAATGTCCGTTGGCCCCCAAGGTTCCGGCCCACCATCACCGAAAAATATGATGGAAGCGTCAACCCCGCTGAGTTTCTCCAGATCTACACGACAGGGATAGAAGCCGCGGGGGTGACGACAGGGTCATGGCGAATTTCTTCCCCATGGCCCTGAAGGGCCAGGCGCGGGGTTGGTTGATGAACCTGCCACCTGCGTCGGTCCACTCCTGGGAGGATTTGTGCCAGCAGTTCATTACGAACTTCCAGGGCACATATCCGCGCCAAGGCGAAGAAGCGGACTTGCACGCGGTACAGCGGAGGGACGATGAGTCTCTTCGCTCGTACATTCAGCGGTTCTGTCAAGTCCGCAACACCATACCATGCATCCCCCCACACGCGGTGATCTACGCGTTCAGGGGGGCGTGCGGCACAACCGCATGCTCGAGAAGATCGCCTCCAAGGAGCCCCAGACCACCGCGCAGCTTTTTGAGCTCGCGGACCGTGTGGCTCGCAAGGAGGAGGCCTGGACCTGGAACTCCTCCGGCTCTGGCGTGGCAGCTCCGGCCGCCCCCGGGTCCGCCGCTCGATCTGGGCGACTGGGATAGGAGGAAGAAGAAGAGGTCGGCCCTCTCCGACGATGAGGGTCACGTCCTCGCCGTCGAAGGCACCTCGCGGGCCCCCCGAAAGGGGAGGCCTGCGAGCGGCGAAAAGAAGGAGGCCGGCGCTCCTAGCAAGGAGCGCCGGCCGGCAAGTGGTGCACCGTGCACAACACCTCCCTCCACGACCTCGCGGACTGCCGCGCGGTCAAAGAGCTTGGCTCGAGCGGACGAGGAAATGGGAGGAGGGGAAGAGGAGCTGCCAGCGGTGCTCTGGGCGAACCGAACCACGCCAAGCCGAGCAACCGGGGAAACGCCTTTCTTCCTCGTCTACGGCGCGGAGGCGGTCCTCCCTCTGAGCTCACCCTGAGGTCCCCTCGGGCCACCATGTATTGCGAGGCTGATCAAGATCAGCTTCGCCGAGACGACCTCGACTACCTAGAAGAGCGAAGGCGGCGCGCGGCCCTCCGAGCCGCGCGCTACCAACAGAGCCTGCGGCGCTACCATCAGCGCCACGTCCGGGCCCGATCACTCTGCGTTGACGACCTCGTCCTACGCCGCGTCCAAACGCGCGCTGGACTGAGCAAACTCTCACCAATGTGGGAGGGTCCGTATCGAGTGATCGGCGTCCCCGGCCGGGCTCGGTTCGGTTGGCCACGGGCGACGGCACAGAGCTGCCTAACCCGTGGAACATCGAACATCTTCGTCGTTTCTACCCCTGATGGGGGTCGGGTGTCATGTCTCGGGCTCGGGCCAACCCCGCACCCCCCTCGGGCGTGCAGGATTGGCCGGGGGCTCCCACATGCATATACTTGTCTATTTCCTTTTCAGCATTTCAATAAAGAAGCTTTTTTCGATTTCCTGAGGACTGTGTCTGTGTTTTCGTTTCCTTTTGAAAGGTCTTGGCTTGAATCGGTCCGTTCGTGCTCGGCCTCGCCATTGGTGACCCGGGTCGTCTAGAATCGCCAAACGGGCCCAGAGCCGAGCCGTGCCCCGGGCGCGGCGAACTCCGGGGGGGATCGGCAAAGGCCCACAATCGGGCCATCCATAACCCTCGGTCGCCGCGTTCCCGGCCTGGCCAGTCTCGACATGTGGATCTCCCCAGGCACTAGCTCCGACCCGCGCCGCTTGAGGCTGGGGCCGGGCACGAGCCCCCGTTCAAGCCAAACACAGAAGGACCGCGGCACAGACCATCCTTATTTTACACGCATAGCAAATGTAACTAACATGGAAGTTAAAATTCTCTTATTGCAGATGAAACCAGTCTATACAAGCGGGGCTCGAAGGCCCCGAAAGAAGGAAAAATTACTAAGATTGGCGGGGGCCTGGGGGCTCACTCCGACGCGCCCGGGTCGCCGGCCTCGCCGTTGCTGTCGCCCGCACCATCGTTGCCGTCCTCCTCCTCGTCGGAGTCGAGGGCAAACACGAGCCGAGGGGCCGTCCCCTCGAAGCTGTGGACGATGTGGTCGGCGGCGTCCCGGACCTGTGCGCGCGCGTCGCCCAGAGCACCGCTGGCAGCTCCTCTTCCCCTCCTCCCACTTCCTCGTCCGCTCGGCCAAGCTCTTGACCGCGCGGCAGTCCGCGAGGTCGTGGAGGGAGGTGTTGTGCACGGTGCACCACTTGCCGGCCGGGCGCTCCTTGCTGGAGCGCCGGCCTCCTTCTTTTTGCGCTCGCAGGCCTCCCCTTTCGGGGGGCCCGCGAAGGCCCTCGACGGCGAGGACTGACCCTCTCGTCGGAGAGGGCCGACCTCTTCTTCCTCCTCCTATCCCGTCGCCCAGATCGAGCGGCGGACCCGGGGGCGGCCGGAGCTGCCACGCCAGAGCCGGAGGAGTTCCAGGTCCAGGCCTCCTCCTTGCGAGCCACACGGTCCGCGAGCTCAAAAAGCTGCGCGGTGGTCTGGGGCTCCTTGGAGGCGATCTTCTCGAGCATGCGGTTGTGCCGCACGCCCCCCTGAACGCGTAGATCACCGCGTGTGCGGGGATGCATGGTATGGTGTTGCGGACTTGACAGAACCGCTGAATGTACGAGCGAAGAGACTCATCGTCCCTCCGCTGTACCGCGTGCAAGTCCGCTTCTTCGCCTGGGCGCGGATATGTGCCCTGAAGTTCGTAGTGAACTGCTGGCACAAATCCTCCCAGGAGTGGACCGACGCAGGTGGCAAGTTCATTAACCAACCCCGCGCCTGCCCTTCAGGGCCATGGGGAAGAAATTCGCCATGACCCTGTCGTCACCCCCCGCGGCCTCATCCCGTCGTGTAGATCTGGAGAAACTCGCGGGGTTGACGCTTCCATCATATTTTTCGGTGATGGTGGGCCGGAACCTTGGGGGCCAACGGACATTCCGAAGGCTCGCCACAAAGGCTCGACAGCCGGCACCACCGACCGGGGACACGGGGGGACGGCCCCCGTGACCGGACAGAAGTGGCGCTTCGGACGAGGAGGCGCCCTCCGTTGCGTGGGCGGCGCGACGAGCGTCGCGCCGGCGCTCGACATCGAGCCGGGCATCCGGCCCCCCACGCACATCTTCTTGGGTCGGAGGCGTTGACGAGGGAACGGCGGACGAACGGCGTGTATCGGCCGTCGCTCGCCGTGCCCTCCGCCTCGACGACACGGAGCCGGCAGCGGCAACGCCAGAGGTCCCGGCGACAGAGGACCGCCCGCCGGCACCTAGGCGCTGCCGCGCCGTCATGACCAAGTTGGCCACGTCATCCAGCCAACGCCGGGCTGGAGTCTCTGGATCGGGGACAACGGACGGGTGACGCAGGAGCGCGCCCTGGGGCGTGCCGCCGTCGCCGTAGACGAGGCGGCGACGCGCCCCGCCTCGCCGTCCTCCCCCGTCGCCCGCGAGCGGCGAGGTCGCGAATCCTTCGACCTCCTCGAGCGCCTTCCCCCGCCCAAGACTTCGGCGAGAGGGGGACGACGGGGCGCGAGCCCGACGACGCGGGTTCTGCTCCCCGTCATCACCGCTAGCGCTCGGAGAGAGGCTGTGCGCCACTGCCCGTTCGGCCATAGGGCTGACCGGGTGAAGCTTCGCGCACACGAAAGAGGATGAGGGCTTAGAAAGACACGCGCGCCCCCTACCTGGCGCGCCGGATGACGGAGCGTGGAGCTCCTCACCGGGAGACCGTGCGGGCCTCCCTTTGCCAGCTCGGCCGGGGGCGCTAGGTGAGGTTCTTTGCCCTCGATCTGAGGAACGTCAGCGAGAGAGGAAACACACAAAACACGGGTGACGTAGATAGGTTCGGGCCGCTGAAAAACCTGTCTACGTCAGGTTTTTCAGCAACAGAGCCTGCGGCGCTACCATCAGCGCCACGTCCGGGCCCGATCACTCTGCGTTGACGACCTCATCCTACGCCGCGTCCAAACGCGCGCTGGACTGAGCAAACTCTCACCGATGTGGGAGGGTCCGTATCGAGTGATCGGCGTGCCCCGGCCGGGCTCGGTTCGGTTGGCCACGGGCGACGGCACAGAGCTGCCTAACCCGTGGAACATCGAACATCTTCGTCGTTTCTACCCCTGATGGGGGTCGGGTGTCATGTCTCGGGCTCGGGCCAACCCCGCACCCCCCTCGGGCATGCAGGATTGGCCGGTGGCTCCCACGTGCATATACTTGTCTATTTCCTTTTCAGCATTTCAATAAAGAAGCTTTTTCGATTTCCTGAGGACTGTGTCTGTGTTTTCGTTTCCTTTTGAAAGGTCTTGGCTTGAATCGGTCCGTTCGTGCTCGGCCTCGCCATTGGTGACCCAGGTCGTCTAGAATCGCCAAACGGGGCCCAGAGCCGAGCTGCGCCCCGGGACGCGGCGAACTCCGGGGGCGATCGGCAAAGGCCCACAATTGGGCCATCCATAACCCTCGGTCGCCACGTTCCTGGCCTGGCCAGTCTCGACATGTGGATCTCCCCAGGCACTAGCTCCGACCCGCGCCGCTTGAGGCTGGGGCCCGGGCACGAGCCCCCGTTCAAGCCAACACACAGAAGGACCGCGGCACAGACCATCCTTATTTTACACGCATAGCAAATGTAACTAACATGGAAGTTAAAATTCTCTTATTGCAGATGAAACTAGTCTGTACAAGCGGGGGCTCGAAGGCCCCGAAAGAAGGAAAAATTACTAAGATTGGCGGGGGCCTGGGGGCTCACTCCGACGCGCCCGGGTCGCCGCCTCGTCGTTCGGGCCCCGAGTGGGTTCGAGTATCTGTATGTCGCTGTCGACAAGTTCACTAAGTGGCCCGAGGCTTATCCGGTCATCAAGATCGATAAGCACTCGGCGCTAAAATTCATCAAGGGCATCACTGCTCGGTTCGGGGTGCCTAACCGTATCATTACGGATAACGGCACCCAGTTCACTAGTGAGCTCTTCGGCGACTACTGCGAAGACATGGGTATCAAGCTCTGCTTCGCCTCACCCGCCCACCCCAGAAGCAACGGCCAGGTGGAGCGCGCCAATGCGGAAATCCTCAAGGGCCTCAAAACCAAGACCTTCAACATCCTCAAGAAGCACGGCGGCTCGTGGATCGAGGAGCTGCCAGCGGTGCTCTGGGCGAACCGAACCACGCCAAGCCGAGCGACCGGGGAAACGCCTTTCTTCCTCGTCTACGGCGCGGAGGCGGTCCTCCCATCTGAGCTCACCCTGAGGTCCCCTCGGGCCACCATGTATTGCGAGGCTGATCAAGATCAGCTTCGCCGAGACGACCTCGACTACCTAGAAGAGCGAAGGCGGCGCGCGGCCCTCCGAGCCGCGCGCTACCAACAGAGCCTGCGGCACTACCATCAGCGCCACGTCCGGGCCCGATCACTCTACATCGACGACCTCGTCCTACGCCGCGTCCAAACGTGCGCTGGACTGAGCAAACTCTCACCATTGTGGGAGGATCCGTATCGAGTGATCGGCGTCCCCCGGCTGGGCTCGGTTCGGTTGGCAACGGACGACGGCACAGAGCTGCCTAACCTGTGGAACATCGAACATCTTCGTCGTTTCTACCCCTAATGGGGGTCGGGTGTCAGGTCTCGGGCTCGGGCCAACCCCGCACCCCCCTCGGGCGTGCAGGGTTGGCCGGGGGCTACCACATGCATATACTTATCTATTTTCTCTTCTGCATTTCAATAAAAGCACTTTCGATTTCCTGAGGACTGTGTCTGTGCTGACGTTTCCTTTTGAAGAATCTTGGCTTGAATTAGTACGCTCGTGCTCGACCCTACCCTCGGTGGCCCGGGCCGACTAAAACCGCCAAATGGGGCCCAGAACCGAGCCGTGCCCCGGGGCGTGGTGAACTCCGGGGGTGAATCGGCAAAGGCCCACAATCAGGTCCCCCTAACCCTCGGTCACCGCGCTCCCGGCCTGGCCAGTCTCGACACGCGGATCTTCCCAGGCACTAGCCCCGACCCGCGCCGTTTGAGGCTGGGATCTGGACACGAGCCCTTGTTCAAGCCAAGACACAGAAGGACCGCGGCACAGACCATCCTCATCTCATACACACAACAAACATAACTGACATAGAAATTTCAACCTTGTTTGATTGCAGATTAAACTGGCCTATACAAGAAGGGGGCTCGAAGGCCTCAGAAGAAGAAGGAAAAATCATTAGGGTTGGCGGGGGCCTGGGGGCTCACTCCGACGCGCCCGAGTCGCCGGCCTCGCCGTTGCTGTCGCCCGCACCGTCGTCGCCGTCCTCCTCCTCGTCGGAGTCAAGGGCGAACACGAGCCGAGGGGCCGTCCCCTCGAAGCTGTGGACGATGTGGTCGACGGCGTCCCGGACCTGTGCGCGCGCGCCGTCCTCGGTTCCGGGAGGGAACTCTTCCAGCGCTGCCCACGGGGAGAAGTCGGGGTCCCTGGCCTGGTAGCTCGCCAGTACGAGCTCCACCGCCCCCCGGGCGAGGTCCCTCGAGGATGACTAGATCGTCTCCTCGAGCTCCTCGGGGAGCCTTTCGAGGGCCCCGGCCATCTCCGAGAGGCGCTGGGCTAGGCCCCTCTGGTTGGCGGCGTACTTCGCGTACCGCCCGCCCCAGATGCCCGCCTGCCGCCCGGCGCGGTCTAGGCGGGAGACAGCGTCCCGAAGCATGCCCGGCCCTACCTCGTTCGCCAAGCGGAGGGCCTCGACCTCCCCAGCGGACGAGTCCAGGGCGCCCTGCAGCTCGGCGACGGTGTGCTCGGCGGCTGCGAGGCGGGCGGCTAGGTCGCCGTGGCCCGCGGCCGCCTTGCCGCTGTGCGCTCTCGCGTCCAGCTCCTTCGCCCGCGCCTCGAGCTCAGCGGCCCGCTGGTCCAGCGCGGACCTCTCGGCGCGGGCGCTCTCCAGATTACGGCGCCCCTGCTCCTCCCGCGCCGCCTCGCGGAGGAACAGGCTGTCCGCTAGCTGTCGAGCAGCGTCCTCCGCATCCTCGAGAGCTCGCCCCCGCTCGGCGAGTGCGTCTTCGCGGAGGCGGAGTGCGGACTCCTCTTCGACGGAGGCGGCCTCGTGCGCTGCCAACGTTGCCTCCCGGGAGGCGACGGCGGCCTCGCGGTCCGCCAGGGCGGCCTCCTTCGCGTCTAGGGCACGGGCGCGCTCCTCCAGCGCCGTGACGCGGGCCTCAAGGGCCTCCTCGCGCTGGCGGGACGCCGCCTCGTTCTCCGCCGCCCGCCGTTCCCGGCGGCGGCGGCGTCGAGAACTCCCCGGGCGACGTCGAGCTTCTCCTCTAGCTCCGCCGCCCGGATCCCGTATTGGAGGCGGAGGTCGTCCCGCGCCTCGTCGAGCACGGCGGTGGCGATGAGGGCGGTCTCCCGCTCCTCCTCCACCTCCCTGGCAATCTCCGCCAGGTTCCTGCGATGGGCCTCGAGCTGTGAGGCGTGCCGGCGGTGTGCCTTGCGGCCCGCCTCCACCATCTCCACCGAGCGTCGCCCCTCCTCGACGCGCGCCCACGCCGCGTCGAGTTCCGCCCGCTCCGCCTGCAGGGCCTCCATCTGGGCACTTAACCCGTCCAGCACCGTGCTGTTCGCGGCGGCCAGGGCCTGCAGGAGGGGTTCCGCGCTCAGCGGGGCAGCGGAAGGCAGAGGGGAGGGCCGCCTCGGTGTGGGTGCCGCGCGGCTCGGCCCGCCGATCGGCGTGCCGGACTCGGGGGCGACCCCCGAAGCCGGCTCGTTCCGAGCGTCGCTCGGGGCGTCGGGCCCGAGGGCGCACCTGCGGCCTCGTCGTGGGTGGCCTCGGAAGTCGTCGTCGCCTCGGGCGGAGTCGGGTCGGGGGCTTGGCAGGCTGCCTGGCGTGCGCGCGCCGCCTCTGCCTCCCGGGCGGTCTCCCCGGCCCGGCGGATTCTGGCCTCCTCCGAGCGGCCTCCTCGGCCTGGCGAACCCGGGCGGCCTCCTGGGCAGCCTCCTCGGCTTCCCGGAGGCGGTCCGCGGCCTCCCGCCGGTCAGCCTCCCGCCTCCGGGCCTCCGCGGTCGCCGTCTCCTCGGCCTCGGACCGGCCGGACTTGGAATGGCGTGGGGGGCGCGACGGGATCTCGCTGAGGCAGAAGAAAAACCAGAGACAAAAAAAGCGGGTGAGTGAAAACTCGCCTTGGGAGATGGGAGTATGAATACGGCCGCAGTGGGTGCGGGGACGAACCTGCGGGGTGGTCGGCTGAACGACCACCTCGGGGGCGACGATGAGGCTCCCCCGGCACGGCTCGGTCTCCCCCATTTTGCGGAGCCGTTTCTTCTTTCGCTCCCCCTCGGGCTGCGGCGTCGGCACGGCACCCTCCGGGCGCCTGCTGCTGGCACGCACCGCCCCGCCCCTCGGGGAGGAGATGGAGGAGGAGTACCCTCCTGCTTCCTCTTCCCCTTGGCGTCGGCAGGGCGGCTGCCCCCCGGGCCCCCGTCGCGGGACCCAGAAGCACGGCCCCCTCCCGGGGTAGATTGTTCCTCCCTGCGGCTCCCGCCCGCGCCATCGTGGCCTCGGGGGCCCGCTCCCCCGACGCCCCGACCACCTGCATGATGGCCAGGATGTTGGCGCGCTCTGGGTCGCAGCAGAGGGGGAGGACCCCTTGGGGGATGAGGGATGCCTCCACGGAGCTGAGATTCAGCACCCGTTGGACCACCATCCTGAAGTCCTCAGGGTCCCAGTCCCATTCGCGCCCCTGTGGTGGGTCCTCAGGTGGTCCTCGGGCCCGGTGTACTCCCAGGCGCCCCGGGCGCGCCGCTGGAGCGGCGCGATCCGGCGGCGGAGGTAGTCGCCGAACACCATGGCCCCCGTAAGCCCCTGGGATCGCAGACCCGCCAGGCGGTCAAGAACGGCGTCGTAGCCGTCCCCCAGATCTACCGCCGCCCGCCAGCTGGAGGCCTGCGCCGGGGGCTGGCTCGGAAGTCGGAGGCGCGCTTCGCCGGTGAGGGGGGTGTAGAACCAATCGCTCTTCCAGTCGTCCCACTTCTTGCGGAGGACGCAGGGAATGTAGCGGTTCAGCACCTGCCCCCGCGGCTGGAAGTAGCAGCCACCGACTACCGTCGGCGGCGACACCGGCTGTACGGTGAAGAACCACCGAAACAGCCGGAGAGATGGGCGCACCCCGATAAACATCTCGCACAGGTGCGCGAAGATGCCCAACGTCATTATCGCGTTGGGGGTGAGGTGCGCCATCTGGAGATCGTAGAACTCCAGAATATCCATGAAGAAAGTAGAGAATGGCGGGACCAGCCCCGCCATTGCGAAAGAAAGGAAGAAAACGGACCGCCCCGGGTAGTGTGGCGCCGGGCGTCCCTCGCCCAGCGCGACCACCTCCCGGCCGGTGGCAGATTCCGGCATGAACCGGCGCGGCAGCCCGGCTTGCCTCTCGCTCGTGATGCGGGAAGGCGGCAGCACGCTACCGTCGAGCGGTGCGGAGCCCCGTGCCATGGCACCGGCGGAGGGGGAGCTTGAGAGCGAGCGCGTGCGGCAAGGGTAGGGCACAAGAAACGAAGAGTTGGGGCACAAGTGGCGGAGACAAGGGAAGGATGGCGAGGGAAGGGAAGTGATTCCCTTCCTCAGCGCCTTTATACCCTCGCCAACGCCACGCCCGGCTCCTCGTTCTCCGCGCCCACTACCTTGCCCCCTCGTATCCCGCGCCCACGCCTCTACTAACCCCTCACGCCCGTCCGCGGCGCACGCGGCAGCCGTGCGGCCGTGGCGGTTGAGGACGGGCAGATCGTGTGCGCATTAATTGCGCTCGGCTACCGCGAAAAACGCCGTCATCATATCTCCAGGCGAAACGGACCGACGTGTCCCGATTCGCGCGCTATCTCAAGTAATGAAGCAGTTACGAAAGTACCGCTCATTGTTTTCGGTCGTTTTTCCCTCGCCGATGCGCGCGACTCGCGACCGTTGGCGTCCAGCCCGCCTGTGGGACCGGTCCCATCTGTCACCAGGCCTTAGGAGTGGCGTCATGCCCGGGCGCTCCCCTCGAGGGGAGCGGTTGCCCTGGCGTAATGCCGGGGGCTACTGTCGGTGACAGGGGACCGGGGGTCTCATGGCCAGAGGTTTGGGCGGCCGCAGTCATCCACGTGGCCCGTCCCCCCGGGGGGTCGGGCCCGAGGGTGACGTGGCGGCTCCCCCCTCGGTCTCCCCGCGGGGTCGGGCCGCCCCTGTTTCGGCCCCGAGGGCTGGGACGCCCCGACCCCCTGTGATTTCGGCGCCTCATGTGCGGGTTAGGTGAGCGCAGCAGGGCTCACCTAACCGCATTTATGGTGGTTCAGACGGGCGCACTACGCCGTATTTAATGCGGTGCAGCGCACGCCTGTCCGGTCCGTGACCGGTCGTGGTGTGTGACCAGTCACAGGCCGATCAGATCGCGGGTTAGGTGGCGACAGGCGGCCTGCGGCACGCCTCGCCCCGTCCCGTCAGAATGATGAGAGCCCCTTGTCTCTCGCCCCTAGCTAGAGCCGGCGTGCTAACTCCTGGAGTTGGTATGTCAGTCCCGGTCAGATCCATTCCAGATTTCGGCGTGGGCATGGCGAGGAAGTCGCCCGCCATTTAATGAAGGTTGAAACGGGCGTTCCCTGGATGAGCCGGCTGGCTGAGCAGAGGCGTGACGCGGCGTCTGTCAGAGGTCACTTCCGGCAGAAGGACAGCCCTAATTGTAAAAGAATGTTTTCTTTCTTAGGCAGCTAGAGGCCCGTGTGGTAACCCCTTGCCATATAAAAGGAGGCCCAGGCCTAGGAAGGAAAAGAGAGAAAAAAAAAAGAGGGATCGGATCGGACTCCGGCCGATACGCTCTAGAGGCCGAACTCTCTTTGGATTGTTGGAGACTTCCAGATCCACCAGAACACAGGAGTAGGGTGTTACGCTTTTCAGCGGCCCGAACCTGTCTACGTCACCCGTGTTTTGTGCGTTTCCTCTCTCGCTGACGTTCCTCAGATTGAGGGCGAAGAACCTCACCTAGCGCCCCCGGCCGAACTGGCAAAGGGAGGCCCGCACGGTCTCCCGGTGAGGAGCTCCACGCTCCGTCACTGTGCCTTAAACCTGTACAAGTTGTCAAAACTTCCTTTCCAGTTACCATACAACTCGTCCATAGCAAGTTCCTTACCTATGTACACTTTCTTGTAGCTGATAGTGACCTTCCAATCTTCCTTCAATCTTCTCCTAAGTTCTTTGGGCCGAACAGTTGGGTCCTCAGCTAACCAATGCTTAATCTTCTCACGAATCCAAAACTTGGTAGCATGTTTCGAGCACCCACCAGTCCTCCTACCACTTTGACATTCATGATCAGGATAAGGGTTCACCTTGACCTACAAAGTTTAGTTTCAATTGGACTTAAATAAATTCAAAAGGATGAACAAACTACAAAAATAAATGAAAAAAAAATTACCTGTACACTGACTTTACCTTTCAACGTCGATGCATGAAGCCTCCAGTTACAACCATCTTCCACTCCCGCACAGTATGCTCGATACCTCCCTGGTTCACTCTTTTCAATGTTATACTCAAATTCTTTCTTGATAGCATGTGTAGCAAGAGACAACTTAAATTCACGCATGTTCGGATAGATGCTTCCTACTTCCATAAGAGGGTCATCTTTGTTGTATACAACTTGAGGCATGTGAGATGGCAATCTATCATTAACAATCTCATCTACCTCAGCATCCATATCGGAGTCAGACATAGAATCAGATTCGGAGTCTGAACCTGATTCTGAATCTTCATCCTCTTTCTCAGCTGTGTTAGCATTTGCATGAGAAGCAGGTGCTATGTCAAGGTATAAACCCTCCTCATCAACCCCCACATGTTCATTCTCTGGTTCAGGATTCACAAGATAATTATCCTCAGCATCAACCATGTCATTTTCTAGTTCTGTAACAGTCCCAGTGTTAGTTCCTTTGCTATGTTCTACATGGCTAGGGGCTGGCATTGATGGGGTGCATGGGACTGCAACATTGTCCCATAGTAGAATTTCGGGTGGATTCAAAAAGCCCCATTGAATTTCATCCCTACAATTGAAAGATGAACAACATACATGTCTACAGAGTTTAATCAAATCCCAACCAAAGCAAACATGGCACTGATGTAATGCAATTGAAGCATTGTTGCAGCTCACCCGTCAGCTGGTCGCTCGTCGTCTGCCATCTCCTACGCGTGGGCCCTACAGCTTTCTCGCGCGAGGCCCCGCGGCCTATCTCCCGTAGCACAGGGGCCGCGCGACGCAGCACCACGGCACCGCCTGCACTCCCCCCACCTGGAGACCTCCCTATGCCCGCGACGCAGGGGTCGCGATGCCGTGCGCCCCGTCCGCGCGAAGCCCTGCGCCCCCGGCCACGCGAAGCTCCTGCTGCCACGGCCGCCCGGTCCTCCCTCCAGCCACCTACGCCGCGGCTCCCTCCTCACGGCCGGATCGAGCAGAGCTCTCCTAGGGTTTCAGGATGGGGAACGAACCACAGAGAGTGACCAAGATGGGGGAAGAACGACGGGTGCTTGTCTAGTAGAATTACTGATGGGCATAAAGGTAATTTTAGCCTCAGCCTACAGTCAGCTCTGTTAGAATGAAACGGCACTGTGACGGAAGTGGTATGTAGGTAAAAGAAACTTTGGACAAGGGTACTGAGGAGCTTTTTTTCATCTCAATGGTATACAGGGCATTTTGAACTTTTATAATGGTACACAGGTAAAAACCTCAGAATCTGGACCATGCACCGGTGCACGACCGGAAGCGGGTAGTAGTGGTTAGCAGCCTAGGCGTCAAGCATGAAAAGTCTGAGTTCGGATGGACGTGTTGCTAAAATTTCCTTGGTACGTAAAACGACTAACTCATTAACGCATGATTAATTAAATATTAATTTATTTTTAAAAGTAGATTAATATATTTTTTAAAACAACTTTTGTATAAAAAATTTTTAGAAAACACACATCATTTAACAGTTTGAAAAGCGTGTATGCGAAAAACGAAAGAGATGAGTTAAAAAATGTGAAAAAAGAACGAAGCCAAATAAACCTTCTCCTCATAAGGAGATCTAACTATCAAATAACTTTGCTACAGAACACTCAAAAATCATGTAATTGACTGAAAGACATCACAAAAACGTGACACTGTCGATGGACACTATAAAAGTTGTATAATTGGCTATAGGATACTGAAGGCAATATTTTATAATTTTCGGGACAAAAGAGGGGAGAGAATTTTTGAAATGACGGGAGTGCTCATGACGCTGCACCATGTAACCTCGACTGGGTCAGGTCAAACCAGACCCAATCGGAGTTGTCGCCATCTCCCCCACCCGAAATCCCCAAAACCTAACCTAGGTTGCAACGGTGACAGAGGCGGCGGCAGCAATGAAGACCTAGTCGACTTCAGTGGCTGCGGCGGGCAAGTGGTGCTGGAAGCAGCGACGGTGGTGGTGGTGGTGGTGGATCAAAGATGACGGTGGCGGTAGCAACGGTGACGGCTTCGACGACGGTTGGTGAGACCGGCAGCAACAGTGGCTTTGACAATTGCTGGCGAGCACGGGGGCAGTAGCTTCGGCGGTGGTGGCGACAGCTTTGCCAGCGGTAGGTGAGCCCCGCGCCGGCTTCGACGATTGTTGGCGAGCTCGGGGGCAACGGCTTCGGCGGTGGCTGGCGAGCTCACTGGTGGCGGCTTTGATGATGGCTGGCGAGCCCAGCGACAGCGGCGTTGGCGGTGGAGGCAACGGCTTTGACAGTGGTCGGCGGTGGTGACGTCAGTTGGCAAGCGGCACTAGAAAGCGGGTGATGTCGTCGTGGATGAAGTCACTCGACACGAGTAGGGATTAGATAGGGCTGGGTAATTTTGTCTTTTTGAAATTTCTCTCTCCTCTTTTTATCAGAAATGACAATATATTACGTCGGGTGTCCTATAACAAATTACACGAATTTTGTGGTGTCCATCAACAACGATGTGATTTTACGGTGTCTCTCAGCCAATTACATAATTTTTGGATGTTCTAGGACAAATTTTTCCTAACTATTAATCCATATTAAAGTTAACATGTATAATAAGTTAACTATATGGTTGACTATTTTTGTTTCTCTCCTTTTTCTTTCTCTCACTATGAATTTAATGCACATATTTTAAAGCATGTGTAAAGCTAGCTCTTGCATAAGAGCTAATTCTCATCATTTTTATTTTTCTCTCTCTTTCATATAATCTGTTATATTTGACTTATAACTCATTATTATTTTTGCCTCAAAATCCTAACTAGGTGATGGGTGATGAAAAGCGGCCCGGCATTGAGTTGCACGCGCAGAGAGCCAGATCAGGAGAACGGGCTAGCTAGTAGCGAGCGATCGACTCACTGTATTTGTTTGGGTGAGTTGAGAACTTATTCTCTTCGTACGAAAAACGGAGTGACTTATTAGGACATGATTAATTAAGTATTTATTAATTTTTTAAAAAAATAGATTAATATAATTTTTAAAACAACTTTCGTATAGAAACTTTTTTAAAAAAAACGCACCGTTTAGCAATTTGAAATGCGTGCGTGTGAAACACCGAAAAGTAGAGTGGGGAAAACAGGTACCGAACCCACCCTGGCCCGAAAGGTCTCGAGAACAGTATGAGTAAAGTACTTCAATGGAATGCCCAGTCCCAGATCGAAATGTGGCGATCGCGCGGTTGTGCCTGTGTCTCGCCGGCAGACCGCGAGCGACACCGGAACGAAACGAGAGGCAGCGCGTGTGAACAGTCGCTTGTACGTGCCGTCATGCGCAGGTCATACATGGCGTGGATTTTGCTAATTAACCATCGTTCGGCGCCCAAAATGGTTTTCACCAAAGATAATCGAATTATTGAGCAGTATACTGCGGCTACCTAGCTAGCGCCTCGTTCGGTTTAAGATGGAGTAAAACGCATGGCCCGCAGGCCATAGCCTATAGCCAAGTTTGGGCAATTTATCTTATCGCCAGGTCAAGTGCCCAGGTCATCACTCAGGTGGTGCACTGGTGCTCGATCCAATGCCAGGACGAATGTACTGCTCAGTGCTTGCCTGTAGCTGGGCATGCAGCTGGCCGCTCTGCCAGGCTCATTCAATTGGGTCCGGCCGGCGTGTCGGCTGGCAAGTCTGCAGTACTGTACATCTGGGCCAGCTTCAATTCGGTCAAGAGTTGCTGAACCAGATCCGTCCTGCGTTTCGGCCTTTAGGCCTGTCTTGCACACACAGAACCCGTCCTGATGGCACATGATTTATCTGGTTATCTCCAACTAGATGGCACAGAACGGCAACAACGATGTCAGATTAGTTTTCGCACGACCCGTTTCACGAGTGCTGGATCTGTTGCAAGAGCGAACGCTAGAAATGTGCTATTGAGGTATTAGAATAACTGCGTAGTAGCACACTCGTACTATTACCAGTGACATTCTGGGTCACCCGGAGTTACCCCTCTCATCAACAAATAACCGCGTAGTAGCACATTCATACCATTACCAGTGACATTCTGGGTCACCCGGAGCGATCCCTCTCATCAACAAATCCATAAATACTTACCAAAGATCCAGGGGTGAAAATGATACGGAAATTTTCGAGATTTTCGGCTACCGTTTTTAATTTACACCGACCGTTTTAGTTGGTATCGGTAACTGTTAGTGTCGGAAATGAAAACGGTAATCTTTTGAAAATGATAGCGAAAATGAATGAAGGTTTTTCCGACCGTTTTGTCGATAACCATACTTGTATGGTAATTTCTGTCAAAATTTCGAAAAAAATCCGAAAGTTTCCCGGCGGCTCAGCCAGCCCAACCCATCGGAAGCCTATGAATGAAAGAAGCCTGACAGGCTTGTAGCCCATTAGAAAGGGGAAGTGACTAGAGAAAAATGCTGTTAACTCTAGGGCGTGGCATATGGACTGTGCTGAACTTTTGTCTCCACAACTTATCGATGTTTAAGTATTATTGAATTTTATTTATATTGTTCATCAAATTTATTATCATATCATTAATCATCATATAAGAGTGTTACGTGGAGTGTGATGATGTAAGAATGAAATTATAAAGTTATCTTCATGTATAGTTAAATGTGTGCTATGCCACGCTCCGCTGATTCCAACATGAATTTTCAACTTCCGACCAATATCGGTAAATTCTGTTCCGACAGTCCCGTTTTCGATATACCGATATCGTTACCGTTTTCGAGTCTATCGGTCCAATTCCGTTTTCGATGAAAAAAAATGAAAAGGGTTTTTCTTGACCATTTCCGACCGTTTTCATCCCTACAGAGATCACCTTGGTAAAAAAATCTTGATACGGCACTTGCTCGATACAGGAAATCAGGAATTCAGCGCACAAGGCACGTAGGTTTTTATACAGTAGTAATGTACTTCCTTATCCAATAAAAGAAAAAGTCAGTCTGGAAGTAACTTTGTAGTCTGATGCACAAAAGGTTACAAAGTCACATGTGGCAGCACGGCTCAAACTTTTCTAGAAAGCAGAGCATGTTTTGTCCATAATTTGATACAGAGCTAACAGCACAGTGCGGCAACTAAAAGCAAAAAAATGACACTATTAAATCTAATAATCGATGGGGCCTCCTCGTAGAAGAGACAATCAACAGGTGCTTTGTCTGCATGACCGGGCACCTCAACCTCATGTACGGATGTATTTCATGGCGTTTCTTCAGGGTGCTTTTGCTGCAGATAACACATTCCATTCCAACTCTATGCCAAACAGCCCAACATAAACAGGTGTATATACTTACAGATGCCTGATGTCCACCATGACTCCTAGATACGTTTCGATAGCATCCCATCATATCCTGGAAGTAACGGTGAAAATGAGTTCAGTAAAACATTCCAATGGAGCAAACTAACAATCACAAAATTTTGCACTAGCAGAATATAACAAGGCAGTCGTTCTATAAAACATGCACTGACACGCTGACAATCCAGTCGTTCTATAATCTGATAAACGACACGCTGACACGCATAAGCAAGAAATGCAGTAGGAAACGAAACTATCAATTGCAAACATGCACTGGCAATATCTAGGAACAGATCCTTGCTTGATATCAATAATGATGAAGAACCTTAGTCTGACTGGCATACTAACAAGTAAGAGATAAACCAGATGAAGGCATTGCTAGCCATGTTCCAAATGAAGGGTTTTAGAATAGTCATAATGAAGGACTTCAGAATATCGAGGCACAACAGAGTAGGGTTCTGATTTTAGGATATCGACCCACAACATAGTTGGTTTCTTTCTTCAAGTCACCAAGCACTATCTCACTACCACAATCAGAACACAACCTCCAAGCACTCACTAGTAATCCCCAGTTTAGTCCTAGAAGGTAACAATTCGAAAATCTGCGAATACTTGGTAAAAGTGTCTTGCTCATGATATCAGGGAGAATGAAAGTAAAATGGCATATCAGAATATCTGGAGATCACATGAACAATCCTCCAGATGATAAACCTCCTATAACTTGTTACTTTTTTTCCTTTTTGGCATCAACCATGCCAAGTTGCCAACAGGGCAACATCAAGGACATGGTGTTTACTGTAAATTAATTAGGACCAGCTCAGTACATAATCCAGGCAAGCTGACATGACAGAAGTAAACCTCTGTCCTTTTGTGCTGTTCTAACCTGAATATGTACTAGACTTCTTCACGAAAATGCATTTCATCCTGGTCAATCCAAATTGCCTCATGTCTTAATCACAAACTACTGAAACTACTCTTTTCATAAACCAAATAGAGTCAAAATACCAGAAAACAATTAAACTTGAAAAGTTAGATATAGGGAACTGGTCAGTTGGCCTCAATACATGAAAAAAGAATAGGAGAACTCATAATTAGCTATTTTGTTGGCACATCTCATTTATAGAATATTAAATTCCCAAAGTTGTTTCCGTTGATCAAGAATTCATGCATGTTGCAGTTACATCATCGAGGACTGGTTAGGCTATACCCACGGATCAACAAGCCACTACTCATGGGTATATCTATAGGGCTTCATTGGTTAAAGCCAACTGGTTATAGTCATCATTGATCGTGTATAATAGGACCTCACAATATTTTTCACATCGAAAACTGAATACTGGATATCTTTTTGCAAAATTTAGTGCCAACTAGAATATAGGATATCAAGAATTAGAATATGATTCAAAGTAATTGGTCACAATGAGCACAAAAAAATTAATACAACCATGTTGTTTGATCAGTCAAAGGAATTTAACAGAATAGCTTGTATAGCTTGTAAAATAGAATTATGATTCTTTATCTCTGAAACTAATCCAGAAACCCATAAATAGGAGACAGAAACTTAATATAATGACAATTGACTCTCTCACTTCAAAATTTTCTTTAGATAAATAAAGTAGTCAACTAGTCATGCATTTGATAAAACAGAGTTATTTCTTCCATAAACTACAATATTGCATATCGCCTATATGTTGGTACAATTCTATTCCATAATCATATCAAGTTGGTTTAAGTGGTCATTTACCTCCCCAAAGTGTAGAACTCTCTGAAGCTGCCTCTCTGATTGTCAGAATGAGTTCATTTCAAGACTATATGTCCGCCGCTTGAGAAGCACCCGTGCTGCTGTTCGATATGGCTCCTCAAAGGCATCTAAAATCCAGCTAGCACCTGTCGGACCAGCAACCTCAATTCCTCCACCTTCCCTTAGAACATCCTCGCTTGGTCTGATTGCCACCAGAGTAGCACCCTTAAGCAGTTGGCCCCCAGGAAGCTCAATATAAGGAGCGTACCATAGCCGCATACTGAGTGCTGGCATGAGTGTGCGATGCGAGCTCCCAGAAGCTGACACAGGCCGCACACGCAGCTCCTGCAGCTGCCTCTTGTCCATAGTGAGGACGCCCTGCCCATCAACATCCGTCAGGTCCAAGCTCTCGAGTGTTGAGTGATCAGCTATGATTGGCTGCAGCAAGTAATGCCGTGCCGAAGCAGCAATGAGTGAGCTGATCGTCCAGACAACGCGGAGCTTAAGCCCACCATTCGTATAGAGTGACTCTGGGATGTTTCCTAGCTCATCGGGCTCTCTGCTGGAATCGGGAGAGGCAGCAGAGCTGTCTGCAGCAGTTGGGGGCGGCGTGGCCGGCGGTGGAGGCGGCTTCGATGATACAGATGACGCGCCGAGTATGACACAGCTGCCGAGGGTGGAACCAAAGTCAGCCTTCCACCTGAGGAGCACGCCGTCCTCGATGCCGAGCTCGCCGGTGGGCAGCTCGATGTGGAGGCGGCGCAGCTCCTTGAAGGAGCGGAGGACCTCAGACGGCGAGTGGTGGGAGACGTCCGCGGCGGTCGGAGACGGTGTGGAGGGCGGGGCCGCGGCGTAGCGCCGGGAGACGGTCGCCGCGGCCGGGGAGAGGATCTGCCCGAGCGCCTGGATGGGCCTGACGATGCCACCGAGCACCAGGCGCGCGAGATGCGCGAGCGCGCCGCGACCCCGCGCGGTGGGAGGTCCCCCCTCCGCCGCCGCTGCGGCCTGCGCGGAGCCCGCTGACGAGGGGGGCGGGTCGTTGGATATGACGCAGTCGACGCGGACGAACACCGAGTCGACGAGCGGGACGAGCGCGTGGAACCGCCGCGAGACGAGCGCGCATCGCCCGAGCGCCTTCACGTCGCCGATGCGGCCGAACACGTCGAGGAGCACCTCGTCGGGCAGCCGCTCGAACTGGTCCCCCTCCCTCTCCTCCTCCTCCCCGCCCTCCCCCACCCCCACACCCACGCCGCCGCGCGGCCACCCCTCGCGCCCTTCCATCCCAACACCAAAGGCAGCAGCAGCAGCAGCTCGCAGATCGGGATCCGGAGGCGTCGGCGCTGGGCTTGGGGGGCGTGGCGAGTGTGAGAGTCTGAGCCAGTCGCGAGAGAGCTGGAGAGAGGGGAATTTTTTTTCGGTGGAATCGAGCGAGGCTGAGAAAGGAGTAGCCACGCACGCGCACGCACGGGGCACCGCACGGCACGGCGGCTGCGCGTGAGGCGAGGTGGGTTTGGCTTTGGCTTTGGCTCGTGTGGTGTGGTGGGCGTGGGCGACGTGTCCGCCTCACCCGCTGATTGGGGGGGAATGGCCGTGCGTGTGGGTCACACCCTTTTTTCCCTCCCCCGGTGCGCGTAGTACCTTGCAGGCGAGGACGGCACACCGCGACTCATGCGGCGCTGCGCGGATTCCACCGGAAAGATCTCCTCCTCCTCCTCCTCCGCTCTCCGCGGCTAGTGGCTACGGCACGTCGTCTTCGACCCAAAATTCCGACGGCGACCGCTCCGCCCGACCCACCGTGAGACAACCAATGGGGGTTGGGAGTTGGATCCGTAGCCGGTGTTCCGTCGTGTCGGCTGGGCGCGCGGGGCGCTAGGCCTAGCTTGACATGACATCGTCGAGCCGCGCAAGAGGAGCAAGCAAGCAACGGTGGATCGACTTCGCTTTTGTCTGTCGCTCGCTGCGTTGTGTTTCGCGGTGGCGTGCAAGGAAGTACAACTCGCGGCAAACCTGATAAAGCGATGGGGACCGGACCGGACCGGGATGTGGTCGGTAGATCCCCACGGAGCCGTCCGATCTCCACACCGACGGGGCGGATGTATCTCTCTCTCTCTAAATAAATTTGTCTGATGCATCTCATCCTCAGGTGATTGGACTTTCTTGGCCTGGATTGGTGGGAGGAGGGATTCTTACTCTTAACAGCGAAGACCTGATTAAATTAATACAGGTTGTTGTCGGAAGGAACCATCAGCTTAATCATCGGAAGCTACTAGTGGCCAGCTTGCGAGCATCGCCACTGATCTCCACAGTCGACGCTGCAGCTCGTCGCTCGAGTCGACCTGGCAACGTGCCCGCCGATATCTGCATCCGTGCAAAGCCTTCATGCAAGGGGAACAGCCGTCAAAAATGCTTACCGCTGCGAGGTACCGGATTAGGCATGATTTGGGTGCGCGAGATGTGTAATCATATGCAAATGTAATCGATGGAGGCTTCGGCGTCAAGCGACCTATTGTAAAGTGGAGTGGATCTTTTTTTTTTTTTGGCTTCAGGGGTCAATCGTGCGCGTCAGCTCGAGTGTGATTGGAGCATGCGTCCAGAGAATGAATGAATGAGTGAATACTTGATTAGATTTGCCTTTGGCTGTGTTGTGTCATCTGTGTGACGCAACGCAATGGCGACCACGCCAGATAACTTCCCGGACTTATCACTCACGTCTCTAGTATATTTCTCAATTTTGCAAAACAAAAAGGTAGAACATGTGCCAGCTTTAATTTTGCCAAACAAAAAGCTAGCAGCTTCCAAGCCTCTAGCTTATTTCTCAATCTTGCCAACCAAAAAGGTAGAACAAACTTCTCAATTTTGCCAAAGAAAAAAGGTTGACCCATTTCTCAATTTTGCCAATGAAAAAGGTAGAACAGGTACCAGCTTTGTGCCATCGTGCTACGTGAGCAGCCATTGCGCCGGTCCTCATTTGTAATTGTACCTTGGGTTGGATCTCTCTGCCGGGAAGAACAAAATTGGCCCAGCTATTCTGCTGCTTCAGTGTGAAGTGAAGTGGCACGTCAACATGGTACACACAGAAGGTTTTCATGCGTGGATAAATCTTAGACGTTTATTTTTTATCCAACAATAATTTTTATGTTTTCACTACATATGTAGTTTTCATTACATATTTTCCCACACAACAGCTCACTGGGGTCGCGTATGTAACACCGGAAACTGCTGCTTAACATAAACGGGAATCATGAAACCCAGAGATGTGGCAGAATCCGAACGTCTAGGCCCTATGTGGCAACTCAAAATGCCAAATTGACGTTAGTACAAGTAAAGAGCCAAAGACAGTATAAATACATCTTGGAATTGAGATAGCACATTCGCCGGGAAATAGCCTGAAAATAGATAGAAACTGATTTTCAATATTCTGATGTGTACAGGAGTAGGCAAATTTGCCATAGCTTCATGTTCATTCCCAAGTATCAGAACTCAAAGTGACCGAAGTAGCGGGCTTGCTTCTTCTTTATATATCTGGATATTGTAGACACATCACCTTGAATAATTGTCCGGCCATCTTCCATATAAATAGCACCATCTGCATATCTGAGTTCTTCCAGTCGATGGGTCACCCACAATGCTGCAACCTCCCCACCAGCAGCTACAGAGTTCCTTACCGCCCTGATAACACCCATCTACAATTTGATGAAGAGAGAGTAGAACGCTCATTTTAGTCAGTGTCATTACCAGAGCGGAGTAATACATGCTACTAAAGAGTACATATTAGAAACAGAAAATACATAGTTATAAATCGAGATTTCAACAAGGAGTAAAGTTGTGGTTAGCCATATAGCTTTTGAGGCATGATGCCACTCAACAAACGTGAATAAAGAAAATAAAATTGCATTTGCAGAAGTAAAGCTACACAATTGTTTAGTTGTTTAAATAATAAATTGATGTGGGGGTTTTGCAGTGATGGGGTTAATCATTGTTCTCCTCAGCATAATATTTAGTTACCTCATGATCAATTACTACCTCTGTTTTTTAATATATGACGCCATTGACTTTTTGACAAACGTTTGATCATTCGTTTTATTGAAAATTTATGTAATTATATTTTATTATGACTTGATTTATTGTCAAATGTTCTTTACGCATGACTTAATGTATTTTATATTTTATTTAATTGAAAATTTTTGTGCAAATATAAAACAAATTAAGTCATGCTTAAAGAACATTTGACGATAAATCAAGTCATGATAAAATATAATTACATAATTTTTTTGAGTAAAACGAATGGTCAAACGTATCTCAGAAAGTCAATGGCGTTATATATTAAAAACGGAGGGAGTATTTGAGTACAACTGATTAGAAACAAGAACATGCATTATATTTATACCTGGTCGTATTCATCCAAGAATGTGGTCAGCTCATCCAGTAGTAGTACTTTGGATGCTTCAGCTAAAGCACCGGCAATTGCAACTCTCTGCTTCTGCCCGCCACTCAGAGTTTGGATTGGCCTCTGTTTTGGATGAAGGATGTTTGTGAACCTTGTGCAGACAATAGATTATAATCCAAAAGGAGCATGTCAGCTGCCTACTTGAGAGTAGCTTAACATTCCCACAGCATCCAGTGATTGTGATACTCTTGACCTAACCTCATCTAACGAAAGGTTGAGCTTACCAAGACCAAATGCAACATCTGATTCCACTGTCGGCATCACGACCTGCATTCAAAGAATATAACCTAATATGTACCAGAAAACTTGATCTAATTTGACATGAGTGCATCATTAAGCAATCTTCCTCCAATGCATCAAGAGTCAAAACAATAACATTCTATAGTTACTATTAATAATGATGCAAATACAGTCTAGCAATATCTTAATGAACATTTGTATGTTCAAATTCCTTTAGTTCTGGGGAAACACAGCAAACAACACAACTGTATAGTTTTCAAAGGAACTAAAATATCAACACCTTGTGTATCCAATTAGCTATAAAATTCTTAGACCAAAGAGTTTACTAAGTTCTGAGTTAGGAATTACTTTCACACCCAAGTTTGTGAATGAAGATTAATGAGGAACACGGAACTAGATTCATTAAGCCAAGCATGTAGCACAAATTTTCTTGCTTGGTGAAACTAAATCTATTATGGGCAACAGTTAAGAGTGAACTCATCAGATTACAGTACAATTGACAAATTAGTATTTGTCTTGTACGTCGTCTTTTTTCGAAGACTTATATAATGTTGTCGAACTTAGTAGTCTAGTTAACTAACCTCTGAAATATGAGTATTACCTTAATACATAAAGCTGGATGAGTTATATTGGTCAGTGAAGTACAAAGTATACAAATATTTCATTCCATTTGAGAATGGGGTGAAATTTCAGATAAAGAAACACTAAAGCAGAATAGAAGTGATAACCTGGTGATCGGGATTTTGGAAGACATAGCTGCATGGCCTGTTAACATAAACTGTACCGGAAGAAGGATTTAGAAAACCTGCCAAAACCTAAGAGAAAACATTCGGTTAACATCCCATTAAGGAGCTCTAATAAGAAATTCAGACCAATTTTGATAGTCCGGTAGTCTAATTAGGCAAGTAAATATTGTACAGCATTAGAATAAAATTTATAGAACTTCTCCTCTCTTTTTTTTTTTACTTTCTCATCCAGTCATCCTATATCATTCTATTCTGGGTGAGCATATCATCTGGACAAAAAGTTGTTAATCTGATTGTGCCATCTGATCCATTCATCCAAATAGTCAAATGTGCTTGATGCTCCACTCCTGAGATTCTATACAATGCTCACTGGTTAGCCCAAGATGCATGTAACAAGATGCATTACTAGTGATTCTCGAATTAAAACATCCATCGGCTCCTGACGGTATAGGAATATTTCCTGGAGCAAGATATCAAAGAATGTGGTCCGTGGGCACAATCTAATAACTAAACTTTTGCCTAATCCATGAGCAAAACGCTCAGGGCACGAACAAAATACACATGAAAAGCACAAGGACGCCACCCTCTTCAGTTCAGGGGGAAAAAGAAGATGAAGAACCTTGAGGAGGGTGGACTTGCCGCAGCCGTTGGGGCCGAGGAGCATCCAGAGCTGCCCCGGTGGGACGCGGAGGGAGCAGTCCTTGAGCACCGGCAGCACCCGCCCCCGCCGAGTCGTCACCGACAACTCGACGCCCTGGCCCTCGATGGCCGGCGTGGGTACGGACGACGCGAGCACCCGGAGGCGGTGGCCAGGGCGGGATACGAGGGCGGCTCGGCCGGGGTCGTGGGGGCAGCGGCAGATGGCGGAGGCGCCGCCGGCGACGGCGTGCGCCATCTCTGCTAGAGAGAGAAGTGGGATAGATAGATGGGAGTTTTTTGTATTTTTAGATTTTTTTTTTAATATTTACAGAAATATTATAGCGCCCAAAAAATTTACAAAAGTAGACCCTGCCGCCCTTGCAAAGGGCGGCAAGCCGACGTGGCACACGCCGCGCTGGACGGCGTGGGACGGCCGTCCTCCTGCCCGCTTGCCGCCCTCCTGCCCTCTTGCCGCCCTGGCAAAGGGCGGCAGGACCCCCTTGCCGCCCTCTGTAAGGGCGGCAGGCCTGGCCGCCTATAAAAGCCCACCAGCTCCTTTGAGGAGCCCATTCGCTCCTAACCTCTCCACATCAAAAAAAAAAAAAGGAGAAGGGGAGGAGAAGAAAAGAAGAGGCGAAGCCCTGCCGGTTTCAAACTTCGACGGTTTCAAACTTCGATTTCAGGTAATATTCGTAGATTATATACGTGACTAAATATATGATGTTAACTAGGATATCACTTGTATTTTTGTAGAACTTTGGTTGGATAAATGCATTGTATGAAATAGGGTTTTACCTGTGGTACTATATAA
>BDMV01000005.1:1415-32226 GCA_008326285.1 Oryza officinalis
TGCATCGGCCCCAGCCTTTCATGTACAGATTTCCGTTGCTTGGCCGGCCGATGCGTTTGTCTGCTTGAGCTGCCCTGATAAGAATCTTCTGCACCACTGCATGCAGGGCATTCCTGTATAGATGGCAACCTCATCCCTTCATTCCAGCAGAAACGGAAAAACTCGCACTCCCAGTGCGGGTCGTAGGAGTTGTCTTGACTGGCTTGGTCTTGAGCTTGTTCCTCCCGCCTCCGCTGATATTTTCTGATCAAACCCTCAGAGGTCTGACGAGGCCGTTTGTCGGTCCGATGACCACCGCCATCGGCCCTGTCCGCCCGCACCATGTTGACTGGGAACGGGTGGCCTTCAATCTTCATCGGCCGCTTGGCATCATCGATTTTTATTCTGCCCTGCTCAATGGCCGATTGAATTTGTTGCCGGAAGATCTTGCATTCGTTTGTGTGGTGTGAATAGGAATTGTGCCACTTGCAATATCTCCTCTTCTTGATGTCTTCGGCCGACGGCAATACGTGACCTACTGGTAGTTGAATCTGCTTTTCTTGTAACAGCAGGTCAAATATCTTATCGGCCTTGTTGATGTCGAAATCATATTTGTCTTCTTTATCTCCTTTCTTGGCCCACTAGCAGGTTGTTGATTTCTTCATCCGGGCCCACTCGGCTAGATCGACATCAGCGTCTTCATCGTCTTCATCGTCGGAGGCGTACTGATAAACAGTGTTAACCCTTTTCGCGAACTTCTTCGCCTCCTGGAATCGCTGCTCGTGGGCCGATACGCGTTGTGCCAGCTGAGCGAGGCTGTCAAATTCCTGCGAAGAGAACCTCTCACGTATCGGCCCTAGCAATCCCTGAAAAGCCAGGTCAGCCAACTGGGCATCGGTCAGAGTGAGGCTATAACATCTGTTGCGTATGTCTCTGAACCTCTGTATGTACTTAGGGACCGACTCATCCACTCGCTGCCTGATGGCAGTCAGATCCGACAGTTTCATCTCTTGTACACCATTGTAGAAATATCTATGAAACTGTTTCTCCAGATCTATCCATCCTCTGATGGAATTGCAGGGCAAGGAAGAGAACCATGTGAATGCAGACCCTGATAAGGACAGAGGGAAAAACCTCACCCTCAACGCCTCGATAGCCGATGCCTCCCCGCACTGCGCTAAGAATCGGCTGACGTGCTCATATGTCGAGACGCTGTCCTGTCCCGAAAACTTGGAGAAATCCGGGATCTTGTATCGGCCCGGCAATGGTACCCTGTCAAATTCCTCGGGATACGGGTGCCGATACACTGTAGAGTTCTCTTTGGGCTTCAAGCCGAATTGATCTCGCATCACTTCGGCTATCATGTCAGCCCAGTATCCTGCGGGCCGATGCGGGAGGTCCTGCTGGTAGGATTGTTGGAGGCCCTCTGCTTGATAGTGCCTGGGGGAGTACGGTTGATAGTGGTGATCCAGGTTCTGCGCGCCGTACTGCCCTGCGGTGTACTGCTGATAGCCTTGCGGCACGTTGTATGCAGCTTGAAGTGGAGGACTATTGAACGCCGGGGCTTGCGGTTGTCCGGCCGATGGCTGGTAGACGGGAACTTGCTGCATCGGCTCAACCACCGGTTGCTTCCCCTTGGTCCATTGAGCGTACTGCTCCTCCGTGATGTGCTGAGGGCTTCCTCCCGCCTGCTTGGTGAGGACCAGCGGCAGGGTCGTTGTTGGTTGCGCCGATGGAGGTGGCATCGGCGCTGTCGGCTGAGCCGTGCTCAGGTCGTTCCTCAAGGTCCGATAGGCAGGGAACTTATTTTCTGGCAGGTAAATCGGGCCTTGAGGCTTGTACTGATGGATTGAACCATCTAGGATCGACTTGACCGTATTGGTCAACGTGTTCACCAGGATCCCCGACTGGTTGACTAGCGCAGAGTGAACTGCGGAGTCGATTCGGTCTTGCAACGTCGGCGCTGCAGTGTCTTCAGTTTTGACGGCGTGATCGTGCGCCGCCGCCGACGTTCCAGCTCCATCTCCAGAACTCGGCATGACCACCTTGGACTTTTGAATCAAGGTGCCCTGCCGAGTCCTAGAATATGTTTGCAGGTACATATTCTGGAACTGCGCGACCAGACTATCCATCTCAGCTTTTTGTTCTGCGCTGAGCTGGTCGGCGGTCACAGGAATGACGTTCTCCTCGACGATCTCGGCCTGCTTCGACATCTCGAGGTGTTCTTGTTGCTGGTGAGAAGCTTGTGTTCTTGAGGTCCCACTGGGCGTGCCAAAAGCGTGTTGGCGCAGAATTTCGACCCGTCCAGCAACCAAACGGGTTCCGCGTTACCACGGCGGCCTGGGAGATCTGCTTAGCTCCAGTGCAGGTCCAAATGGCTTGCCTAGTCGTAAGTAGAGCGTGCCAGTTGATTTGATCTGCAATCAACAAGAAACAAGTAAACCAAGTCAGAAAACAATGGCCGATCGGTCGACAGACCGATGACACATTGTCATAGCCCAGCCGATAGGGCAAAGCTATATCGGCTCACTTAGAAAATAAGTAAGACATGAATCTAATCTTATCGGCCTTCATTGATATGTAGACCTCAACTAATAATACCGGCCGATAAGGATGACAAAGGTAACTACACCAGCTAGTACTCTAGTGCAACCTTATACGAGCCAATCGGCCAGTATAAACACGTCAACCATAAAGAAATCTTGAGATTACCTCATGATCGACATATCTATACTTATCGATCTGCACATATAAGTGGCAAACATATGCAAGAAACATAAAGCAATCACATATGTTAGATAAGACCGGCTAAAACCCCGGTACTATCCTTAATTACAACCGAAAACAGGCTTTGTGTTAGATCTCAAAACAGGACTAAGGTCGATGGCAACTCGAAGTGTGAATTGAGACTTAACACAAAGAAAATCAAGTCGTCGATTGCTTTTGGGGATGGCAGCTGCATTGAACAATCTAGCCAAGCATAAGAATTAAACCATCGTCGGCAATAAACCCTAAAGCGAGTAAACCGCTGGCAAGGCTTAATTAAGATACCTGTCAAAACTATTCAAGACATGATAATCGACGATCACATCATCGAGGCTTAACGTGTCTAAAGCGACACGTTAGCCCCGACGATGCAGATCGTCGGGGACGAGTTCTTACCTCTGCTCCGAGGAAGCAAGAACTCGTCGAAGAAGACCTCTTGCGAGGGTTGGCGATGCGCCGAAAGTAGATTGATTTGATTGTGTGATTGATTGAGAGAGTTTACATGTACAAACTATCGGGATATTTATACCCGAGGTTACAACAGAACCCTTGTAGGGTACGATCTTATCTACAACTAACAAACAAGTCTTTGCGGCAGACTCTAGCCACAGATTAGATCTAAACTACCTAATTTACAAGATACAATCGCCTAAAACCGAGCTTTATCTCTATTTGGCAACTTCCTTGAAGCCTACTTCGAGCCCAGACCAAGCCTACGTTGACACTGTCAACTCACGACCCGTATCGGCCCATGACCAAACCAAATCCGTATCGGCCGATATGCCCTTTATAGCAACACTCTCCAAGTCCGATACGGTTACCGGGTCCGATACGAAACCTGGTCCGACTCCAACTCGATCCTTCTTCTCTGCTTCGGTTTCCTCTTTCCTTTCCAAGTCGATTACCAAAATCCGTCGTCAACACCATGTCACCGACAGTAGCCCCCGGCATTATGCCAGGGCGACCGCCCCCCTCGAGGGAAGCGCTCGGGCGTGACGCCACTCCTTAGGCCCGGTGACAGGTGGGGCTGGTCCCTACAGGCGGACAGGAACCCAACGGTCGCGAATCGCGCGCACCGGCAAGAGAAAACCGACCGACGATAATGAGCGGCCTCTTTAAGACCACTGCATTACTCGAGCAGCGCGGGAATCGGGACGTGCCGGTTCGTTTCGCCTGTGGATATGATGATGGCGTTTTTCACGGTCGGCGAGCGCAGTTAATGCGCGCACTATCTGCCCCATCTCAACCGCCACGGCCGCACGTCTGCCGCGTGCGCCGCAAACGGGCGAGTGGGGTTAGTGGAGGCGTGGGCGCGAGAAACGAGGGGGCGAGGTAGTGGGCGCAGGAAGCGAGGAGCCGGGCATAGCGTTGGCAAGGGTATAAAGTCGCCGAGGAAGGGATTTGTTTCCTTCCTCTCTCCATTTTTCCCCTTGCCTTCGCCACTCGTGCCCTAACTCTTCGTTTCCTGTGCCCTACTCTTGCCGTACGCACTCGCTCTCAAGCTCCTCCTCCGCCGGCACCATGGCACGGGGCTCCGCACCGCTCGATGGTAGCGTGCTGTCGCCTTCCCGCATCACGAGCGAGAGGCAGGCCGGGCTGCCGCGCCGATTCATGCTGGAATCTGCCACCGGCCGGGAGGTGGTCACGCTGGGCGAGGGACGCCCGGCGCCAGACTACCCGGGGCGGTCCGTCTTCTTCCTCTCTTTCGCAATGGTGGGGCTGGTCCCGCCATTCTCTATTTTCTTCATGGATATTCTGGAGTTTTATGATCTCCAGATGGCGCACCTCACCCCCAACGCGATAATGACGTTGGCCATCTTCGCGCACCTGTGCGAGATGTTTATCGGGGTGCGCCCATCTCTCCGGCTGTTCCGGTGGTTCTTCACCGTGCAGCCGGTGTCGCCGCCGACGGCAGTCGGTGGCTGCTACTTCCAGCCGCGGGGGCAGGTGCTGAACCGCTACATTCCCTGCGTCCTGCGCAAGAAGTGGGACGACTGGAAGAGCGACTGGTTCTACACCCCCCTCGCCGACGAAGCGCGCCTCCGACTTCCGAGCCAGCCCCCGGCGCAGGCCTCCAGCTGGCGGGCGGCGGTGGATCTGGGGGACGGCTACGACGCCGTTCTCGACCGCCTGGCGGGTCTGCGATCCCAGGGGCTCACGGGGGCCATGGTGTTCGGCGACTACCTTCGTCGCCGGATCGCGCCGCTCCAGCGGCGCGCCCGGGGCGCCTGGGAGTACACTGGGCCCGAGGACCACGTGAGGACCCACCAGGGGCGAAAATGGGACTGGGACCCTGAGGACTTCAGGATGGTGGTCCAACGGGTGCTGAATCTCAGCTCCGTGGAGGCATCCCTCATCCCCCAAGGGGTCCTCCCCCTCTGCTGCGACCCAGAGCGCGCCAACATCCTGGCCATCATGCAGGTGGTCGGGGCGTCGGGGGAGTGGGCCCCCCGAGGCCACGATGGCGCGGGCGGGAGCCGCAGGGGGGAACAATCTGCCCCGGGAGGGGGTCATGCTTCTGGGCCCCGCGACGGGGGCCCGGGGGGCAACCACCCCGCCGACGCCAGGGGGAAGAGGAAGCAAGGAGGTACTCCTCCCCCATCTCCTCCCCGAGGGGGCAGGGTGGTGCGTGCTAGCAGCAGGCGCCCAGAGGGTGCCGTGCCGGCGCCGCAGCCCGAGGGGGAGCGAAGGAAGAAACGGCTCCGCAAAATGGGGGAGAGCGAGCCATGCCGGGGGAGCCTCATCTCGCCCCCGAGGTGGTCGTTCAGCCGACCTCCCCGCAGGTTCGTTCCCGCGCCCACTGCGGCCGTATCTACTCCCCAAGGCGAGTTTTTACTCACCCGTTTCTTTTTGTCTTTGGTTTTTCTTCTGCCTCAGCGAGATCCCGTCGCGCCCCCCACGCCATTCCAAGTCCGGCCGGTCCGAGGCCGAGGAGACGGCGACCGCGGAGGCCCGGAGGCGGGAGGCTGACCGACGGAAAGCCGCGGACCGCCTTCGGGAAGCTGAGGAGGCTGCCCGGGAGGCCGCCCGGGTTCGCCAGGCCGAGGAGGCCGCTCGGGAGGAGGCCAGACTCCGCCCGGGAGGCAGAGGCGGCGCGAGCACGCCGGGCAGCCTGCCAAGCCCCCGACCCGACTCCGCCCGAGGCGACGACGACCCCCGAGGCCACCCACGACGAGGCCGCGGGCGCGCCGCCCGGGCCTGACGCCCCGGGCGACGCTCGGGACGAACCAGCATCGGGGGATGCCCCCGAGTCTGGCACGCCGATTGGCGGGCCGAGCCGCGCGGCACCCACACCGAGGCGGCTTTCCCCTCTGCCTTCCACTGCCCCGCTGAGCGCGGAGCCCCTCCTGCAGGCCCTGGCCACCGCGAACAGCACGGTGCTGGACGGGCTAAGTGCCCAGATGGAGGCCCTGCAGGCGGAGCGGGCGGAGCTCGACGCGGCGTGGGCGCGCGTCGAGGAGGGGCGGTGCTCGGTGGAGGCCATGGTGGAGGCGGGCCGCAAGGCACACCGCCGACACGCCACACAGCTCGAGGCCCGTCGTAGGGACCTGGCGGAGATCGCCAGCGAGGTAGAGGAGGAGCGGGAGACCGCCCTCATCGCCACCGCCGTGCTCGACGAGGCGCGGGACGACCTCCGACTCCAATACGGGACCCGGGCGGCGGAGCTAGAGGAGAAGCTCGATGCCGCCCGGGGAGTCCTCGACGCCGCCGCTGCCCGGGAGCGGCGGGCGGCGGAGAACGAGGCGGCGTCCCGCCAGCGCGAAGAGGCCCTTGAGGCTCGCGTCACGGCATTGGAGGAGCGCGCCCGCGCCCTGGACGCGAAGGAGGGCGCCCTGGCGGACCGCGAGGCCGCCGTCGCCACCCGGGAGGCAACGCTGGCGACGCACGAGGCCGCCTCCGCCGAGGAGGAGTCCGCACTCCGCCTCCGCGAGGACGCGCTCACCGAGCGGGGGCGAGCTCTCGAGGAGGCCGAGGCCGCGGCGCAGCGGCTGGCGGACAGCCTGTTCCTCCGCGAGGCGGCGCGGGAGGAGCAGGCGCGCCGCAATCTGGAAGGCGCCCGCGCCGAGAGGGCCGCGCTGGACCAGCGGGCCGCTGAGCTCGAGGCGCTTGCGAAGGAGCTGGACGCGAGAGCGCACAGCGGTGGGGCGGCCGCGGGCCACGGCGACCTAGCCGCCCGCCTCGCAGCCGCCGAACACACCGTCGCCGAGTTGCAGGGCGCGCTGGACTCGTCCGCCGGGGAGGTCGAGGCCCTCCGCTTGGCGTGCGAGGTGGGGCCCGGCATGCTTCGGGACGCCGTCTCGCGTCTAGACCGCGCCGGGCGGCAGGCGGGCCTCTGGGACGGGCGATACGCGAAGTACGCCGCCAACCGGGGGGGCCTCGCCCAGCGCCTCTCGGAGATGGCTGGGGTCCTCGAACGGCTCCCCGAGGAGCTCGAGGAGACGATCAAGTCATCCTCGAGGGACCTCGCCCGGGGGGCGGTGGAGCTCGTACTGGCAAGCTACCAGGCCAGGGACCCTGACTTCTCCCCGTGGGCAGCGCTGGAAGAGTTCCCTCCCGGAACTGAGGACGGCGCGCGCGCGCAGGTCCGGGACGCCGCCGACCACATCGTCCACAGCTTCGAGGGTACGGCCCCTCGGCTCGCGTTCGCCCTCGACTCCAGGGAGGAGGACGGTGACGACGGTGCGGACGACAGCGACGGCGAGGCCGGCGGCCCGGGTGCGTCGGAGTGAGCCCCCAAGCCCCCGCCGATCTTAAATTTTTCCTTCTTCTTCCGAGGCCTTCGAGCCCCCTTCTTGTATAGGCTGGTTTAATCTGCAATCAAATAAAGAGGAAATTTCTATGTCAGTTATGTTTGTTGTGCGTATAAGACGAGGATGGTCTGTGCCGCGGTCCTTCTGAGTCTTGGCTTGAACAAGGGCTCGTGCCCAGGTCCCAGCCTCAAACGGCGCGGGTCGGGGCTAGTGCCTGGGGAGATCCGCGTGTCGAGACTGGCCAGGCCGGGAGCGCGGTGACAGAGGGTTAGGAGGACCCGATTGTGGGCCTTTGCCGATTCCCCCCCGGAGTTCACCACGCCCCGGGGCACGGCTCGGTTCTGGGCCCCATTTGGCGGTTTTAGCCGGCCCGGGCCACCGAGGGCAGGGCCGAGCACGAGCGTACTAACTCAAGCCGAGATTCTTCAAAAGGAAGCGACGGCACAGACACGGTCCTCTGGAAATCGAAAGTGCTTTTATTGAAATACGACAGAGAAAAAAGATAAGTATGTGCATGTGGTAGCCCCCGGCCAACCCTGCACGCCCGGGGGGGGTGCGGGGTTGGCCCGAGCCCGAGACATGACACCCGACCCCCATTAGGGGTAGAAGCGACGAAGATGTTCGATGTTCCACGGGTTAGGCAGCTCTGTGCCGTCGCCCGTGGCCAACCGAACCGAGCCCGGCCGGGGGACGCCGATCACTCGATACGGACCCTCCCACATTGGTGAGAGCTTGCTCAGTCCAGCACGCGTTTGGACGCGGCGTAGGACGAGGTCGTCGACGCAGAGTGATCGGGCCCGGACGCGGCGCTGATGGTAGCGCCGCAGGCTCTGCTGGTAGTGCGCGGCTCGAAGGGCCGCGCGCCGCCTTCGCTCTTCCAGATAGTCGAGGTCGTCTCGGCGAAGCTGATCTTGATCAGCCTCGCAATACATGGTGGCCCGAGGGGACCTCAGGGTGAGCTCAGATGGGAGGACCGCCTCCGCGCCGTAGACGAGGAAGAAAGGCGTTTCCCCGGTTGCCCGGCTTGGCGTGGTTCGGTTCACCCAGAGCACCGCTGGCAACTCCTCGATCCACGAGTCGCCGTGCTTCTTGAGGATGTTGAAGGTCTTGGTTTTGAGGCCCTTGAGGATTTCCGCATTGGCGCGCTCCACCTGGCCGTTGCTTCTGGGGTGGGCGGGTGAGGCGAAGCAGAGCTTGATGCCCATGTCTTCGCAGTAGTCGCCGAAAAGCTCACTAGTGAACTGGGTGCCGTTATCCGTAATGATGCGGTTAGGCACCCCGAACCGAGCAGTGATGCCCCTGATGAATTTAAGCGCGGAGTGCTTATCGATCTTGATGACCGGATAAGCCTCGGGCCATTTAGTGAACTTGTCGACAGCGACATACAGATACTCGAACCCGGCCGGGGCCCGCCTGAACGGTCCCAGGATATCGAGCCCCCAGACAGCAAACGGCCACGAAAGAGGTATGGTCTGCAGGGCCTGGGCCGGCTAATGGGTTTGCTTGGCGTGGAACTGGCACGCCCTGCACCGCCGGACCAGATCGACCGCATCGTTGAGAGCCGTCGGCCAATAGAAACCCTGGCGAAAGGCCTTGCCAACCAAGGTGCGCGAGGCGGAGTGGGCTCCGCACTCGCCTTCATGGACATCGGCAAGAAGCTCGACGCCTTGTTCCCGAGGAATGCACTTCAGGAGGACTCCGTTAGCTCCGCGCCGATAGAGGGTCCCTTCCACCAGCACGTAGCGCTTGGAGATGCGACGGACGCGTTCACTCCCTTCGCGGTCCTCGGGTAGAGTCTTATCTACGAGATACGCCTGGATCTCAGTGATCCAAGCAATCAATCTAGGGGAGCTGGGAGCGCTCCCCTCGGGTCCCGAGGCCTGGACTCCGACGGGCCTCGGGGGCCGTTCAGGCGCGTCCGTCTCCCCTAGGGGGTCGGGTCGCGCCGACGGCTGGGCAAGCCTTTCTTCAAAGGCGCCCGGTGGGGTCTGGGCTCGCGAGGAAGCGAGCCTTGAGAGTTCGTCGGCGACCGCGTTATCCCGCCTGGGCACGTGCCGAAGCTCTATCCCGTCGAAATGGCGCTCCATACGCCGCACCTGGCGGACGTAGGCGTCCATCTGCGGGTCAGAGCACTGGTACTCCTTACGGACCTGGTTAACGACCAACTGGGAGTCGCCTAACACCAGGAGGCGGCGGATCCCCAGCCCAGCCGCCACTCTGAGTCCCGCAAGGAGTCCCTCGTACTCCGCCATATTGTTGGTCGCCCGAAAGTCGAGGCGGACCAGGTATCTGAGGACGTCTCCGCTCGGCGAGGTCAAAGTGACCCCCGCACCGGCGCCGTGAAGAGACAGGGAGCCGTCGAACTGCATCACCCAGTAGGCGGTGTGAGGCAGCTGCGAGGGGCCCGGGCTAGCCTCGGGGGCGGAGACGGGCTCGGGAGCTGGGGTCCACTCCGCCACAAAGTCGGCGAGGGCCTGGCTCTTGATCGCGTGGCATGGTTCGAAGCGCAAATCGAATTCAGAGAGTTCGATTGCCCATCTCACCACCCGTCCAGTACCCTCTCGGTTATGCAAGATTTGGCCGAGGGGGTAAGACGTAACCACCGTGACCCGATGCGCCTGGAAATAATGGCGCAACTTCCTCAAAGCCATCAGAATAGCGTAAAGCATCTTCTGGGCCTGAGGGTATCGGGTCTTGGCGTCCCGGAGGGCCTCGCTAACGAAGTAGACGGGCCGCTGCACCTTTCGGCGGGGCCTATCCTCTTCGCCATGACCCGGTCGTCACCCCCCGCGGCCTCGATCCCGGTCGTGTAGATCTGGAGAAACTCGGCGGGGTTGACGCTTCCGTCGTATTTTTCGGTGATGGTGGGCCGAAACCTTGGGGGCCAACGGACGTTCCGAAGGCTCGCCACGAAGGCTCGACAGCCGGCACCGCCGACCGGGGACACGGGGGGCCGGCCCCCGTGACCGGACCAAAGTGGCGCTCCGGACGAGGAAGCGCCCTCCGTTGTGTGGGCGGCGCGACGAGCGTCGCGCCGGCACTCGATATCGAGCCAGGCATCCGGCCCCCCACGCACATCTTCTTGGGTCGGAGGCGTTGACGAGGGAACGGCGGACGAACGGCGTGTAACGGCCGTCGTTCGCCGCGCCCTCCGCCTCGACGACATGGAGCCGGCGGCGGCAGCGCCAGAGGGCCCGGCGGCGGAGGACCGCCCGCCGGCGTCTAGGCGCTGCTGCGCCGTCATGACCAAGTCGGCCACGTCATCCAGCCAACGTCGGGCTGGAGTCTCTGGATCGGGGACAACGGGCGGGTGACGCAGGAGCGCGCCCGCGGCCTGGAGCGCACCCTGGGGCGTGCCGCCATCGCTGTAGACGAGGCGGCGACTCGACCCGTCTCGCCGTCCTCCCCCGTCACCCGCGAGCGGCGAGGTCGCGGATCCTTCGACCTCCTCGAGCGCCTTCCCCCGCCCAAGACTTAGGCGAGAGGGGGACGGCGGGGTGCGAGCCCGACGGCGCGGGTTCTGCTCCCCGTCATCACCACTAGCGCTCGGAGAGAGGCTGTGCGCCGCCGCCCGTTCGGCCATAGGGCTGAGCGAACGAAACTTGGCACACACGAAAGAGGATGAGGGCTCAGAAAGACACACGCGCCCCCTACCTGGCGCGCCAGATGACGGAGCGTGAAACTCCTCACCGGGAGACCGCGCGGGCCCCCCTTTGCCGGTTCGGCCGGGGGCGCTAAGTGAGGTTCTTCGCCCTCGATCTGAGGAACGTCAGCGAGAGAGGAAACGCACAAGACGCGGGTGACGTAGACAGGTTCGGGTCGCTGAGAAGCGTAACACCCTACTCCTGTGATCTGGTGGATCTGAGAGTCTCCAACAATACAAAGAGAGTTCGGTCTCTCGAGCGTATTCGCCGGAGTCCTCCTCTTTCCTAGGCCTGGGCCTCCTTTTATCTGATCAGGGGTCACCACATGGGCCTCTCGCTGCCTAAGAAAGGAAACATTCTTTTTACAATCAGGGCTAGTCTACAGCCGGAAGTGACCTCTGACAGGCATGGCACACGCCTTCTGCCCTACTCGCCAGCTCTCCCGGTGGACGCCCGTTTCAACCTTCATTCAATGGCCAGCGACTTCCTTGCCATGCCTGCGCTGAAGTCTGGATTGGATCTGACCGGGACTGACATACCAACTCCAGGAGTTAGCACGCCGGCTCCGGCTGGAGACGAGAGCCAGGAGGCTCTCATCATTCTGACGGGACGGGGCGAGGCGTGCCATCGGCCGCCTGTCACCACCTAACCCGCGATCTGACCGGTCTGTGACCGGTCACACACCGCGACCGGTCACGGACCGGATAAGCGTGCGTTGCGCCGCATTAAATGCGGCGTGGTGCGCTCGTCTGATCCGCTATAAATGCGGTTAGGTGAGCCCTGCTGTGCTCACCTAACCTGCACACGTGGCGCCAAAATCACAGGGGGTCGGGGCGCCCCAGCCCTCGGGGCCGAAACGGGAGCGGCCCGACCCCTCGGGGAGACAGAGGGAGGGGTGGCCACGTCACCCTCAGTCCCGACCCCCTCGAGGGGGTCGGGACACGTGGAGGACCGCGGCTACCCAAGCCTCTAGTCATGATACCCCCGGTCCCATGTCACCGACACCTGGGTTCTCCAAAGGAACAGCATCCTCACGATTGACCAGCGTAGCATAGATGATCATAGTGCAACGTAGTACTAAGTCAAGCCGTCCCATTCCCGGCGTGTGGTAGTACGTAAGGTGCTTGAATAGATGACAACACGTTCAGTCCTTAACAACCCAGACGAGGCTACTTGCATCAGGGAAAACCACCATCCCTTCATCGCCGTATCACTCGTCCAAGTTAAAGCATATTTTTCATATGAACCATTTAGTGAAAGTAGTCAAATTTTATGCCCATAAATCGCAAATAGTGAATAAGTTCAATCGATAGCTCCATCCATCGATTTCTAACACTACTAGGTCTAAGCATGGCTAAGCATCGGTAAAACCATAAAACATTCCCAAGTATTGCTGCCCAGAGGTTACAAGGATAAATGATAACAATGGAACAAGGAATGATATGCAGCAATTAGGTATAACCAATTCTACCAAATACCGATAAGTTTGTAATAAATCAACACATGCATATATATTGTTTTGCAATCAAATTGTTTTAGCAAAATAGGGATTCTATATGCTTAGATGCTTGCCTTGCTGCTGTGAGAAATCATACTCAATCTCAGGTTCTTGCTCCACGTACTCCGGAACGTCTGAATCTACCGATAAGAAGCAATAATGCAAATAAGATTCGAATAAACATGCATATGCAACATGCTCTATAAATCATGGCCTAATTACAGTAGGTAGAGAGTATGATAAAATTATTTTAGAAGCAAGAATCATCTCATTTACATTTATGGTTTGAGAGCTATAAAAATAACAAGCCATATACTCTGAAAAAGGCATTTCTGTAATTATATATGAACTACCCTAGGTCATAACATATCCTATCATTTTCTAGTTATATTTCTGTTGACGCTGAATCCGTACTGCCAATATGGATCCGGCGTGCGGACACACGAAGGCCTGGGAGATCTGCTTAGCTCCAGTGCAGGTCCTAAAATTGATGAAGCGCGGACGTGCCAGTCAGTTTGATCCTGCCACTGACAAGATATACAAAATAGCAAAACAGAAGGTCTATCGGCCGATAGGCCGATAGGGCAAAAACGTATCGGCCGATAGGCCGATAGCCAAAACAACCGATCGGCTGATGATAACATGATGATAACATGATGATATAGCAATGTGATATAGCATAATCCAAATATGAAATAAACATTGATCTGAAGATTAAAGCACACATCGGCCAGTGGTCCGATAGCACAAACTCTCGATAAACAGATAAACAATAAATACTCTATTGTCATCGACCAAATCCAATCTATGTGTAAAACTCTTGGGCCGATGCAATGTCCAGATAACTCATCGGCTGAAACCCCGATGAAACCCTTATTGGCAGCCAACAAGCAGGCTAGAGATTACGGTTCTAATCACGACTTAGTAGATCAAACTGAACTGATGCAGCACTAAGTATGAAAAGAAACGCAAGACCTAGACAATCAAGCCCTTGACTGATTTTCAGGGTGGTGGATACCTTAGCCAATCTAACCTAGCAACACAATTTAGTCGATACCGGCATAAACCCTAAAGCGAATCTCGGCCGATAAGACTAAATCGAGAAGCCGAACCAGATTGACTAAGATATATGATAGTAGGTGCTTACGTTGACGAGATCAGAACATCGAAGCCCTAGCCCCGACAGCGCAGGCAGCCATAACGAGACTTACCCCTCGTGGGATGGGCATGAACTCACTGAAGAAGACGAAAAGTAAAGGGTGGCGATGCGCCGAAGTTGTATTGATCGTGAGATAAAAAATTACATGAACCTCGGGCTTACATATTTATACCCATAGGCTAACAAAGATCCTAACAGATTACGACTCAAACTTTCCTAAAGATAAAAGGAAACAAATAAAGTCCTTGCCGAACACTAACACACTTTCTTAAAGATAAAACAGAAAACTAACAAACTATTCCTAATTAAGAGATACAAGCCGCATCCTCCTTGGACTCGATTTCTTCCAGATAAGATCCTTCCAAACCGAATCTCACAAGAATCCGACTACTGAAAATATGGGTAACTCCCATCGGCCGCTTGTAAACCTCCGAAGCCAATACAGACTCTGAGGGCGATATGTACTCTGAGCCGATACACAAACTAGGCCAATGATAACTTTGGGGCTTACCAAATTCTGGCGTTAACAATTTCATAAGTGCTATCATTTTTAATTAACATAGGATAACTCACTGGTTATATCAAAACTTGGTTCACTGCATTTGGAGTTAAAATGATTTGGTTATGAATTTTACAAATTCAACAAAAAGGAAAGGTTAAGGAAAGGTTATTAATCTTTAGGCATATTTTAGGAGGTAGTTTTGTTGAATTCTTTTCATCCAGATTAAAGGGTACATATTCTAAGATGAAAAGGAGTGGCTTCATAATTTTGGGATTAACCATTAATTTACTTGAGATTTTACAAGTCCTATGTGCAAAATAAGTGTTTTTGTGCTACTCACAATTTTAGTGACATTTTCTGCACAGAATTTGGGAAAGTTTTATTTTACAAACATAAAGAGCAAAAATTTAGGAATACACAGAAATTTGAGTATTATACAGGGTGTTGCATGGAGTATTTGGGCACTAATATAAAAACTAATTACAGAATCCGTTAGTAAACCGCGAGACGAATTTATTAAGCCTAATTAATTCATCATTAGCAAATGTTTACTGTAGCACCACATTATCAAATCATTAAGCAATTAGGCTTAAAAGATTCGTCTCACAAATTAGTCGCAATCTGTGCAATTAGTTATTTTTTAACTTATATTTAGTACTTCATGCAGATGTTCAAACGTTCGATGTGACAGGGTGGAAAATTTTGTAAGATTATTGAAGAGAGGTTTTTTAGCATCACTCCGATCTTCGGTAAAATCAGAAACTGCTCTGTCCCGCCCATTTTTTATGTGTATGCTGGGCATAACATTGCCTTGCTTTTTTGTGGCCCTTGCTTTTCACGCATCTTGGGTGTTAGTAAAGAGTCAAGTGGCTGAAATGGTGGCCATGGCTGTTATTATCGGTGGCTTCAATTTTGGTATGGTGGTATTGTTGACATGGTTGCCAGCAGGAAAGAGTAGCAATTGGCGCGCACATGGTGCACAGGAGAGGCTGAGAATGATGTAGGACACTGGTCTCTCCCTGCTCTATAGAGTTACTAAGGTTTGCTTATTAGACCTAAAAGTTTGATCTGTTGTGGTAATGATGTCAATAAGAAAGTAGAGTTAATTGCGTCTTGGTATCATGACTGATAATCCTATCCATACCTCCAAGCATTTAACTGTTAATGAACAGAAAGACAAATTAAATTATTCTGTGTGTGCAGCCTATTTTTGACATAGCCATTCTTTGATGGGGCATCCGAGTAAAGATTGTACTATTTAAATTAGTCTTACACCTTATCACTGAAGATGGAATTGGGGTATAACCGTATCAGAATTAAATTTTGGGTGCGACTGTAACGGAAAAGGTTCTTGAGGTAAATATGAATTTTTGTTTACTCCTTCTGTTAATATATACTATGTAGTACTAAGTTATTAAGTGAAACTGATTTATGGTATGTGAAAAGTGAGACTGCTATTAAGATGGCTATGGGGAGGTCAGGATCTTCAACCTCTCTGGTTTCAGGTTAGCAGAGCATATGTTTTGAGTTTTATTAAATATCGATCTTCTTGTGATATATATATGTACCCTGTGTGCCTAATTTTTTCAGGAATATTATGGATTCAGTTTGGCAATCTGTTCTTCATATCCGGTACACCGGAGCAGGTACTCCTTAATTTCATTTCATTGAGCTTTTGTACAATGGTTCTCAGAATTTTTTTTGGTTATATTCCTTAATGGCTTCACTCAAATGCTTCTTACAGGGGAAGAAGAGTTATATGCAGCCCATTTAATTTCTAAGATTTTTGTAGACAGCATCAGATAGTACTGTTTGTTGTTTGCCATGGAGGTGCGGCAGCAGGGCAAGTAGGATCACATGTATACTCCATGCCAAACTTATAACTTCACTAGGCCATGCAAACTTGGATAAAATAAGTTAAAGTATTGGATCGACGGAAGTTGCTTCTATCTATACTATAAAAAACCCTTGTAGCTGATTCGGTGTGGGTTGTTGTGCCCCTTGAAGGTACTCTTGGCAGCCACCGTGTATTGATCTGATCCATGTGTGACCCTCTTGATCCCAGACAATGAAACTTTATTTTATAGCGGTGACTTTTTTCGGTGGATTAATTTGTTAAATCAAATACAACATATATTAAGGTAAGGTCAGGAAGGCTGCGGCTTCCACTTGTTGGTACTCCATAATAGTGCCAAGTAAAATCAGTCTCACTCTGTAGTGGTAGTTGAATGAAGTTCAGTTCCTTACAGTATTTGTTGCTGTTCAGATTTTTGTTTACTTCTCATTCTGTTAGACCAAATCATTCTAGAGAAGAAACAAATAGCACATATTTTATTAGCCTGTAGAGAAACTTGCCTTTGCAGTGACATAGAATGTACTGATACAATCATACATAGTGTAATGAGATGTATATATAAGATTAGGGCCTGAAATGTGTGGGAAGTAAAGTGGATTGGGACATGGTCTGAATCCAACGATCAGAAAATGAATGTTAGGGAAGATAAACGTACAAATATTATACAGATAATTTTCTAAAGCTATGTTTCTTGTCATCACTTGTTCTGGATAAATAGGTATCTCACATTCAGTGATAGCATGCTTATCTTTGTCTCGCTGATTAGGGTTGCATTATTTTAATTAACATATTTCCTGTACAGAAGAGATATGTAATAATACTGGATGGTATGTTTATCTTTGCCTCTTGCTGATCAGGGTTGCATTGTTTTGATTAACAACATATTTCCTATATAGAAGAGATATGTAATAATACTGAAACTCATTAGCTCTTTATATTAAAAGGACATATTTCTTAGAAGAGAGCTTGTCTAAGCATGGAAGCAGGGTGGAGGCCAAAAATGGCATTGGAAGAGAGCTTGTCTATGCATGGAAGCAGGGTTGAGGCCGTGCTGTAGCATGTAGGTTGACAACTTGACATGTTAAATGAAGGTTGTGCCAAAGTGGCGGATGCTACGACGAAGCAAACTGTATTAAAATTAATAAAGTTGTAGCAGTAGAAAGATAATCTGAGGTAATACTGTATTTGTTTTTTTCTGTACACATGATAACTCAACTATAATCAAAGGATGTGGCTGGCTATTTATACTTCAGATGGCTTTGATTGAACTTTTGGCTCTCGGAAGGATGTATGCCGCTGGAAAGCAGAAACATACATCAGGAATGGCTTGCAGCTTGCTGACAAATACTTAGCTTGAATGCTTGAATCAGTGATAACCAAAAGAGTATTATAGTCACGGCAGTATTTGATAATGCAAATCAAATAATCAAAAGACAATATATGTTTCAGTAAACGAGATTGATTTAAGACATGCAAAAGAAGTAATGATAAGAAGAGTTATATATTTTGTTGTTAATACCTCCTGTTATAAATATTTGAGGTTTACTCTCCGGCAGGGTTTACAAGAAAAATCAAACTTATTAGACTGGCTTGATAACAAAAATGTTTGGTTTTGTGTTTTCGGCAAGTTTAAAAATTCAAACTGACTTTAAATTTTTGACAAAATTCAACCATATTTTACCAGAAGTCAATGGTTTTTGCAGTAATCGGTTGGGTCGTTAACGGTGCATACTTACCAAAAAAAGATTCATACTTGTCTATCTTGATTTCTTGAGGAATAACTCAACCATTCTTTTTGGCGTGGATATGCATTGTCCTCATATAGTGTATATTGAATTGATTAGATATAATCGTTGATGATCTTGAATAAATAATTTTAAGTTATATCATAATATTTTTTTGATATATGACCTTGGACTGAAAGCTTAAATGGACAGATTCTAGGAAAATTATTTTCATTGCAGTCGAATTTTAATAACTTATTAAGAAAAATGTTATGACACCATAACGTTAGTACGGGCACGCACACGCGCGCCCACACACACGCGCGCGCACACACACACGTGGATTTTATGCTAAGCTGTGTAGCGGCGGATGCAGCCCCTGACGTGAGAAAATGGACATTTGGCCATCTTCAAAACGTGATTCGATAAAATGCCAATATCGAGCTAGCGCTACTTGCCGGATTGCCATTTTTGCTGTTTCATTGATTTCTAAAATGTTTTTGCCTCTTTCTCGTGGTGATCTGATGGAAATACCCTTGCACTGGTGAAGGGGTCCTCGGCGCTCGCTCGCCCGCGCTCCGCGGTCCGCCCCTCACCACCGCCCGCCGCCACTGCCGCCACCACCGCCGACCCCCTTCCTCCCACCCTCCTCTGTCCCTCTCCAGCTATTCCTCCGCGCCATCTGCGCCCTCCTGGATGCTGCCGACCTTGCCCTCGCCCCTCCCGGACCCTGGACGCGCTGCTCGCCACGCCTGCAACACCTAGAAGTGTATCCGTGCCGGGGGTAAGCACAATGACCTCGGCAACGTCGGGAAGTCGGCGGCGGCCTCGCAGCACAGTAGAGGGAGAAGATGACGAGGGAGTAGGACCTTCACCCTCGTCTTCTCTGACCTCGTCCTCCACGACTGCAGCGCCCGCTCTGACATCTGCCTCGCTAGCACCAACGACCAGGCTAGGTACCTCTGTGCCGCTCGCCGTCGGCATCTCCACGGGGCGCAGCCGTTCAACCGCTTGCTCGTCGGACCCGAAATGACATCGCCCTTGCCAACTGGAAAATTGGTATGTATCCCATATTTATTTCCTTCACTTTAAAATTTTTGCATCAAAGCATGTTTGAATTTTCAAAGGAATTTTGCATTAGGATTTAAAATTTGAGATAAAATTGCAAAATGAATTTTCTGAGCAACATAAAATAATGTTTTCGGCCATCATCAGCGTGGCCCCCATATATGTGACCGTTGGAGTCCAACGGCCAAAAGTGGGGCCAGCTGGGCCCACTAGGGGTTCGGCCGAACTGGCCATGCAACGGTCGCCTTTCTTTTTTGTGTGCCAACGGCTAGTGGGGCCCACTTCACAGTTATAGCCGTTATGGGTGCACTATATAAGTGGCTTGGCCGGGAGAGGGAGTTCATCACAAATTCAACTCATTTTCACTCCCTCTCAAACTCTCTTTTGCTCCCAAGTTCATTTTGAGCTAATTCAAGCTTGTCTCAAATTTTAGTTCTAGCATTTTGATTTCCCTCTTGCATATACAAGTTTTATTGGTGAGAAGATTCGGCGGGTAGAAGTCTTGCTAGCTTAACCCCCGCTCAAGTCCGTTCTTGTGTTTTGCTCATTTGTGCAGAAATGAAGAGCTCACTCGTCTGCAGACACCGCAATGGAGGATGTGGACGCCGCACCGAGATTGTTGAGCGACTCCGACCTCGACCTCGTTGGTGACCGGGAGTTGCAAGCCTACCGGATGCTCAAGGATCGGACGTTTGCTCACACCCGAGCATATGATCCGCAACTTCTGCAAAAGATAGGTATTGATGTTGATTTTAGAACTTTGTGGAAAGCTGTTGGTTGGCAGAAATTTGCTGAAGTAGATGAGCCAGGTTCTCGTTTGCTTACTTTGCAATTTCTTTGCACCTTGTGGGAAGTGGAAGATGGAATTTTTTTCGTCTTTTTCGCAAAGAATTTTAGCTTACATGGAGAGGCTTAAGTACACTTCTCGGTTTTCATGATATCTGTAGATCTGATTTTCGGAAGGCAACTTCCGGTTTTGAGAAAAACAAATTTTGGGAAGACATTTCTGGTGCACCAATTTGCAAGAAACCTAGAACTAATGACATTCATAATCCCACACTTAGGCTCATGCATAAATGGATTGCCATGACTATGTTCACTAGAGGAGATCTTAGACCCATTAGGGAGGATGTGTTGATTATTGTGGGCACCCGGAAGTTATACCGTCCAATGCATTTTGTGACCACCACATACTTTTGGATGAGTGGGATCCATACACGCATAACTAGCCATTCATACCTCAATGTGCCCATGATCACAAAATATACATCATTTGGTATAAAATCCATAATGCCGAATAATGAGCAAAGGAGATATTGTTGGGACTCCGCATGCCAGTCAACTTCAGCCTGAGACATGCTCGTCAAACCACACGAAGACAGCGACCAGATGTGTTACATATGTCAGGAGACTTGACTCAAATTGCGAGAGCTCTACAACATCTCAATTGCTCAAAATTCATACTCGTGCTTAGCTAGTTCCTAGGAAAAGCGACTAGCCTTGCACTTTCATCGCAAACAATTGATATACATCACAAATGCATAAAGATGGATAAAAGACAGCAAGCTACATATATCACAATGGGATTCAACAACCCATCTTACAACACAAACTATAGCAGCGGAAGTTTCACAATTTCACGGAAACAAAAGTAAGGCCCATGATTTATCACTTAACCCAAAGGGCAACCAACTGGGCAAGAGTTCAGCTGAAAAGGCTACTCACTACCCTCACCGCCCTCGGTAGGGTAGTAAGAACAATCAAGTTCTCCTACGTCCTCTTCTGAAATTGCAGACATCGGGTTAAGTACAAGAATGTACTCGCAAGACTTACTCATATATATATATAACAAAGATCAAAGGAGTATGCAAGCTTCTATCTTAAAGATGGTATAATGATTCAAGTTTTGCACAAAAGCTAATTTAGTTGAGCAAACAACAAGTTGCAAATATAAATTTTCCAACTTAGTATAATCTGAAATTTAATCACAAATAGACACAACCCGTGCTCTCATCACCATCCATGGACTTCCATTGTCCAACCATGGCTTGCAAATATAGACATCTCATATCCAAGATTAATTCAACCCATTTAACCCGGTTTGATGCTAACATAGATGAGCTAACACATCAAGCGATCGTCCTGTAACCGTGGACACGGCTATTCGAATAGTTTTACTCTGATCAGAGGGGTACATCTTTACCCACACGAAATGAACAAGAATCAAATGCTTTCACACGCACATAGGTGTGACTCACAAGTGATACAAGCTCATAACATGCCCTTTCCTAGTCCCACCCCAACCACCTAAACCACGCCTAGGCCCCCGACGACTTAACCACGTGCGTGCGTGATGTGGCTAAGGCGGGCTCACCATCGTGGGAGACACCCCCTGCCAAAACCAGGCACACCTGGGTTCTCCAAAGGAACAGCATTCTCACGATTGACCAGCGTAGCGTAGATGATCATAGTGCAACATAGTACTAAGTCAAGCCGTCCCATTCTCGGCGTGTGATAGTACGTAAGGTGCTTGAATAGATGACAACATGTTCAGTCCTTAACAACCCAGACGAGGCTACTTGCATCAGGGAAAACCACCATCCCTTCATCGCCCTATCACTTGTCCAAGTTAAAGCATATTTTTCATATGAACCATTTAGTGAAAGTAGTCAAATTTTATGCCCATAAATCGTAAATAGTGAATAAGTTCAATCGATAGCTCCATCCATCGATTTCTAACACTACTAGGTCTAAGCATGGCTAAGCATCGGTAAAACCATAAAATATTCCCAAGTATTGCTGCCCAGAGGTTACAAGGATAAATGATAACAATGGAACAAGGAATGATATGCAGCAATTAGGTATAACCAATTCTACCAAATACCGATAAGTTTGTAATAAATCAACACATGCATATATATTGTGTTGCAATCAAATTGTTTTAGCAAAATAGGGATTCTATATGCTTAGATGCTTGCTTTGCTGCTGTGAGAAATCACACTCAATCTCAGGTTCTTGCTCCACGTACTCCGGAACGTCTGAATCTACCGATAAGAAGCAATAATGCAAATAAGATTCGAATAAACATGCATATGCAACATGCTCTATAAATCATGGCCTAATTACAGTAGGTAGAGAGTATGATTAAAATATTTTAGAAGCAAGAATCATCTCATTTACATTTATGGTTTGAGAGCTATAAAAATAACAAGCCATATACTCTGAAAATGGCATTTCTGTAATTATATATGAACTACCCTAGGTCATAACATATCCTATCATTTTCTAGTTATATTTTGTTGACGCCGAATCCGTACCGCCAATATGGATCCGGCGTGCGGACACACGAAGGCCTGGGAGATTTGCTTAGCTCCAGTGCAGGTCCTAAAATTGATGAAGCGCGGGCGTGCCAGTCAGTTTGATCCTGCCACTGACAAGATATGCAAAATAGCAAAACAGAAGGTCTATTGGCCGATAGGCCGATAGGGCAAAAACGTATCGGCCGATAGGCCGATAGCCAAAACAACCGATCGGCTGACGATAACATGATGATAACATGATAATATAGCAATGTGATATAGCATAATCCAAATATGAAATAAACATTGATCTGAAGATTAAAACACACATCGGCCAGAGGTCCGATAGCACAAACTCTCGATAAACAGATAAACAATAAATACTCTATTGTCATCGGCCAGATCCAATCTATGTGTAAAACTCTTGGGCCGATGCAATGTCCAGATAACTCATCGGCTGAAACCCCGATAAAACCCTTATTGGCAGCCAACAAGCAGGCTAGAGATTACGGTTCTAATCACGACTTAGTAGATCAAACTGAACTGATGCAGCACTAAGTATGAAAAGAAACGCAAGACCTAGACAATCAAGCCCTTGACTGATTTTCAGGGTGGTGGATACCTTAGCCAATCTAACCTAGCAAGACGATTTAGTCGATACCGGCATAAACCCTAAAGCGAATCTCGGCCGATAAGACTAAATCGAGAAGCCGAACCAGATTGACTAAGATATATGATAGTAGGTGCTTACGTTGACGAGATCAGAACATCGAAGCCCTAGCCCCGACAGCGCAGGCAGCCATAACGAGACTTACCCCTCGTGGGAAGGGCATGAACTCGCCGAAGAAGACGAAAAGTAAAGGGTGGCGATGCGCCGAAGTTGTATTGATCGTGAGATAAAAAATTACATGAACCTCAGGCTTACATATTTATACCCATAGGCTAACAAAGATCCTAACAGATTACGACTCAAACTTTCCTAAAGATAAAAGGAAACAAATAAAGTCCTTGCCGGACACTAACACACTTTCCTAAAGATAAAACAGAAAACTAACAAACTCTTCCTAATTAAGAGATACAAGCCGCATCCTCCTTGGACTCGATTTCTTCCGGATAAGATCCTTCCAAACCAAATCTCACAAGAATCCGACTACTAAAAATATGGGTAACTCCCATCGGCCGCTTGTAAACCTCCGAAGCCAATACAGACTCTGAGGCCGATATGTACTCTGAGCCGATACATAAATTAGGCCGATGATAACTTTGGGGCTTACCAAATTCTGGCGTTAACAATTTCATAAGTGCTATCATTTTTAGTTAACATAAGATAACTCACTGGTTATATCAAAACTTGGTTCACTGCATTTGGAGTTAAAATGATTTGGTTATGAATTTTACAAATTCAACAAAAAGGAAAGGTTAAGGAAAGGTTATTAATCTTTAGGCATATTTTAGGAGGTAGTTTTGTTGAATTCTTTTCATCCAGATTAAAGGGTACATATTCTAAGATGAAAAGGAGTGGCTTCATAATTTTGGGATTAACCATTAATTTACTTGAGATTTTACAAGTCCTATGTGCAAAATAAGTGTTTTTGTGCTACTCACAATTTTAGTGACATTTTCTGCACAGAATTTGGGAAAGTTTTATTTTACAAACATAAAGAGCAAAAATTTAGGAATACACAGAAATTTGGTTCACTCAAAAATGAGCTCAAATGAATTAGTTATGCATTTTTGAAGTTTGCCTATTTTTCAGTTTTTTTAATTTCTATGGACTGCATTTTTGCAAAACGATCCCTGGGATTTTCCAAAACTTGCAACACAGTCCAGCTTCTTCTCCAACGCAGCAGACACAGAAACAGCCATGGTTGAGCTCGATCTCAAGCTCGCCGGCGGCAAACGGCTGCTCGAATGGGGTCGAGGTCAAAAGAGAAAATGTAGAACAAGTCTTTGCGATTCCATTCCTCTATTCTACCCAACCAGTGGTGGCCGAACCAGCGCAAGCGGCGGCTGCGAGCAGCAGCGCTCAGGATGCCATGCACGTAAGGATGCGGCAGTGTGGACTGTAAGCTGTAACACAGGTAAACACAAGAGTTTGTGACAGTGAATGAACAAACACACACGAAGAGACGAGGATATTTGGTGCTGCGAACTACTTAGCAGCTTTTCTGTTTCTTTCCCTTTTATTGACAACGGACACCCAGAACGTGGTCCTGGTGATCCTACATGCACGGACACGATCCCCTTCACAGCGAGTGTCATCCCAAACGCCAGGAATCACGGCCGCACGACGCGCCTCGTGCGATCAAAACGCACACGAAAGCTCTCCTGGTGCATGCCCGCAAGAAACGCTGAACATGCACATCTAGCTAACTGAATGCAAACAGAAGCAACTAAACTGACGGGGGAAGCTAAACAACTAAACAGATAATGTCTAAATAAAATTAACACCCAAGATTTATTCTAACATGGACGGTTCGATTTATTGCATGGATGTCAAGAACATCATATGCAAAATGTAGAACACCATCTAAGGTCACTACCACTGCAAGCAATCAACCAATGGCTCACCGATTGAACGGGAAACGACGACGGAGTCGCTAGGTTGGACTTGGAGAAGACGGTGGTCGATCTCCCTCCTCGTTGCACCAATCCGTGGGATTCTTGGGGCGTTTCGAAGAGGATGATGAGGCGAAGTTGGTGGCGCAGCAGCTCAGCCGGATTCACCTCGAGGCGACGGGAACGGCGACGCGATCCCGTGGCTGCATGTTGACGACGGTCTGGCCGCCCTCCAGAGCACCCGTGGCGAGGTCGGCGTTCCCGGAGATCGGCTGCACGAAACGGCGCGAAATCAGAGCAGAGGCTACGGCGTGCTGGGGTGAGTCGGGAACGCAAGAAAGATGGCGATGACGATGACCCGTTGGGCGGCAGTGAAGGCGTCTTCCCGGCGGCCGGCAAGAAGATGAGGGCGGGGAGGACGAGGAGGAGCTCTTCCCCTGTGGTTTCTTGGCGCTGGGATGAAGTGTGAGTTGAGAGAGATCAGTTGGGAGCGTTGAAGTCGAAGGAAGAAGAGAGAAGCGGTGCCACGATATGAGCTACGTGTCAGCCATCCCTGTTGAATGTCTCCTGTGGGTCCCACGTGAATTTGGTGTGCACCAAGGATGGAGCTAGCCCAGGGACAATGACATGTGGGCCCAGGTCGTGGTGGTCTATGCATTTGAGAGAGAGATGGGTGAGGAACAGAGTTAACTTATGTTTTAGTAATTTTCAGGAATTTTCAGGAATTTCCAATCTCTCCTTCTTTAAAATTCCAAAACTCAGTTTCTGTGCAAGATAAAATAAGGTGAATTTTTCTGGAAGTAGATGAAAATACCTAGGTTCCATTTTCTTTGGTTTCACCCAAAAATTCCCAATATTTTTTTTCTCAGGAAAATAAATAAATTCATTTCAGATGAAATTTGTTTGAATTTTTAAAAGGTCAAAACCTACAAAATAAATTCTGAAAAAATTATGTTAATTCCTGATAAATAGTGTAGTATTTGAATAAATTATATTCCTTATACATTTTTAAGTGATAAATTACACATATGGGATGTATATCAATTTTGCCGATTAGGGTTTTGTTTTTGTTTTTCCAAAAATTTATTTTAAACGCACAGACTAATGCAAAATAATTATATATGCAACCTACAGATAGAAATAAGCAAATCATAAATACCTTGCATAAAAATTAGGGTTGTGACAATTATTCTTTATGCTATGGTTAGAAAGATTAAGGTTGCTCCTGTGCAATGTATGATTAGGCAATGGTTAGAAAATGTGAAGTTCACTGCTCCAATTGAATGCACTTCTTTGATTACTCGCATAGCGAAGGGGCTTGGGGTTCTTTCTCATGATCAGATAGCTTACATTTCAGCCCCTCGTACCTATGTTGATGAATCTTACTTAGTGCAAGGTCACATACTTAAGCATGGAGTAGATGGTTCTCTTATATTCTTCTTCCCAGGTTGTACACATGAAATCCCGTTACCTAACCCGGGATATCATTTGTACAACTGTCTTGAGCTAACCATTCCCCTGCAGACGATAGAGGAGTTTCGTGCAGGTACAATACATAGGGAGACCCGCAACATGGCAAGAGATGAGCATGAAGGATCAACGTCCTCACCACCAGTGCAGATGTACGAGGCTGACTGGGAACCAACCGGAGACGCTCTCGGATCGACCCAAGTACCACACTACAGCGCCGGAGGTTCAGCCTGGCAGAGTGCCAATGAACACCGGTGGCAAGTGCCTCAAGACACATCGTATGGGAACTCCCGTTCTTCCAGCACCAGTGGCATGCCGCCAATCTCCAAGATGTGGCGCTCCAGTTCCTCTCGAGGGGACTTGGGAGAGCTCACTAGGAGAATGGACACACTGGAGCTGCAAGCGGGAGAGATCCAGCACAACCTCGAAGGACACATAGCCCAGACGCAAGAATAGCAGCTGAATGATGATGCTCAGTTCGCCAACATCAACAACCTGATGCAGCAACAACAAGCTGATCTGCAGGCGTACTTTCGCTTCGAGGGATTCAACCCCTATCAGGGGCCCTGAGCGAAAAGCAAGCTTGGGGGAGATGCCTCTCCCCCACTCTCCCCCACTGAGGTAACTTGTATCACATTGCATATTTCCCTTTCAAATTGCATGTTTCATTTTTCGTTGCATTCATAAACTTGAAAACAATATAAAAATTTGCAAAATAGAAAATACCAAAAAGATAGGTTAGATTTTTATGCTAGGTAAGATAACCTAGTTCTCCATGTTGAAATGATGAATAGTTGCTCTGTTCTATATCTCCTATGTATTTGTTCATAGTTAAGTACTCAACTTTAAGTAAGGAAAGCCAAATATTATCTGGGAACCTGAGAGAAGTGAGTTGCACATTGCATGATTTGAGTCTAGGTTGTTGTGAGATATGAGATAGTGAAATAGAGTTACTATAGTCTTATTCCAAAGTTTGACTTAAATTCCGGACGTTTTGTTTTCAAAAATGATAAATTTCTAAAGTTCGTCATTTGATATGAATTCTTACCAAAGCCAAATATGTTATACATTATTGAAACCTTATACATTTTGGTTACTTGTATGTCCATTGAACTTTGTCAAATTTTGTGACTTGTGTAGATGCTCTTCATACTTTATGATCAAGATCATACACCCACATATTTGCACATGTGCTAAGTTTCTACGTTGGAAGCTAGCATCTATTCCATCCCATCATATACCACATATGTCTTCCACAAATAAATACTCCATGATATTTATACCTCTTTTTCAAAAGCAAAATAAAAGAGGAGAGTGGCTAGAGAGAGAGAGAGAGACAGAGAGAGAGAGAGAGAGAATTTATGCTCATTCAAAATATGGGGCATGAACTCTCTCAAAAATACTCTTGAAAAAAAATTAGCCAAAAAGACTCTCTCTCAAAAGCTTTCAAAATGAGGAAGGGGTATGCAAAAGGAGTAGTCATATTCATTCCGTTTCCACCATATACTCCACACACTATGCACGATCTTGATCTTAAGTATGACTTGCTATCTGCTTTAGTCCAAATTTTTGACTTAGTAATAAATGTGATTACAAGTATGCCTTGCTTTTGATCCCTACCAAACCACACATATTCAGCTTTAGTGTAGGAGTCAAAAAGGCATAATCTTGGTGAGGAACAATATTCATACAGATTTAGTGATTGAGAGAATCACTTGAGGAACTTGGTTTTATTTGCAAAATCATTTGAAAACTTCTGGAATAAGAGTTAGGCAAAGGATGAGATAATAGTACTCTATGATCTGTTATGTCTCTCAACCACCCAAGGTGAAGAGAAGCATATGTTCCGACATTGGATTGGGTGTATGGGTAAGCCACTGTGCCTATTTGCTTAATACGAGAGAGAGTACTCAAACTTTGCACTTGTACATTCTAGATATATAACATAGTAGCAACTCCTGATCAACAATCAAGTTTAATTTTTGTAAGTCCTTTACTCGGGACGAGCAAAGGTTCAAGCTTGGGGAGTTTGTTGACGGTCGTTATAGACCAATTTCGATCGTCAATATAACTATAATAAAGGAGAACTAGCTATGCTTGCAATGCATATTTATTTTAGAATAATCTATTTCCCCTTGTACTTGGATTTTATTTGATTCAGGGATTGAGCAAATAAAATGGAGAAGAAATGAAGAAAAATCGCCCTTAAGCAAGCTTAAGGATAAGATGGGCCCACATGTCAGGTGTAACTGTCCCGGAAACCGTCATAACTGTCACAACCGTCATAGGGACCCACCTGTTAGTGACCTGGGGAAGTGTGGAGGCCTGCTGGGCCGGCCCAGGTTCGGCCCTCCATGTGTACGCTTGTGATGACTCCTCAATGGCGGTTGCGGGGCAAATGCGACAATTCCAACCGTTTTAACCGTCATTCCAAGGCTATATAAAGGAGTCACTTCATTCATTCTTCCACACACTCAAGCAAGCTCAAGATATCTCCTCTACACTTTAGTTTAGTATTCTAGTGCTAAGTGGAGTCCTCAGAGTCTTTCTTTTTTCTTTTGTAAGACTCTCAGAATTAATGAAATGTCATTCTTTATATACTCTCGATACTTTAGTTTATCTGAGTATCGTCTTTATTTTATTTCTGTATCGGTACAGTCGTATAGTTAGCCTACCAGAGAGGTGCAGTGCTATGGGTTTAATGTCCGATTACTCGGTTACTCTATGTCATCTCGAGGGATGTAGAGTAGTATTTAATAATGTAGACATGGGGTCTAGATTATTAAATATCATTATCTGGGCATATATGCTACAGGTCAGTCGAGGTGGGCCGCTGATGGTGACAGCTCAGTACGGGTATTTCTCCACGATAGTATATATGCCTAAGAAACTTTCCTGGGGAGGGTACTCCTCCGTATTTAGCCCCGGTTGGACGGCCATGACAGATTGTCGTAAGAAACTCGACAACCCGGGGTGGTCTCTCGAAGCACCAGGAGGGCACGATTAGGGGGTATTGGCTATATGGTTGTATACTAGCAGGTGTAAACTAAAGTTGAGTGTATACTAGAATTATAGGGATTGATTGTTTTTTCTATTTCTTCTTACACTTAGTTTAGGAATGATTAAATGAGATATATGAGTGCTTTGCTTCGTGTTACTCTACCCGTATAAATATCTTAACCCCTACTTAGACTTTGACTATACCAGTGGCATGTATATATTATTAGCATAGTTCTCTCTTACAATCTTCCCTTGGGATTAAATAAATACGATACCTTGGAATACTCCTGGGTGAAATGCTACAATGGTATATCCGTGCACTTACGGATTCTTTCTGTAAACCATATATATACCAGGACTATTTCTAGCACCATTGCTGGGAGTTTATATTTCTAGTAATGTTGTTAAGAAATACCAACAGATGGCATAATAGCGAAACCTTGTTTTGAAGATGGCCAAATGTCCATTTTCTCCCCTGACGTTGGATCTGGCGTGAAGATTCTTTCGGATGTTTCGCTCTCATAGTTAGCTGGAACGGTTAACAGGCAAGAGCAATGTGTCCTTCAATATGTTCGGCCTGGGGTGCCAAATAGACTAAAGAACTTCAAAAGCCACAAGGTACACAATGCAATGTGACCTCAAACCGAGTCCATTTCTGTTTAAAGCCACACATGGGGCTACTCCGCCCACAGTGGGCGTGACCGAGCCCACGGAGCCGAGATGTGCAGAGAACGTGCAATTACCTGCATACCCTCAAAATCATGCCCTTTGACTCGGTCTCGCGACTGAACGCATCTCATCGCCTCCTCCGTCGACGCATCGCCTTCCTCTCCTCCTCCCGCGCCACCTGTGTGTCATCTGACGTCGTCGACGATGAAGCTCTGGAGTGGCTTCATGTACGACCGGACATGGCCATGGGCTATTGTCCCGGCGGCACGGGTGAATCTGTTGCTGCTTGGAGGCGGAGAGATGGCGGAGAGCTCGGACTCCTCTGTGGAGATGTGGACCGAAGATGGCGACAACGTCCGGGTTTATTCCGATGGTGCTACTTCTTGACTTATGGTGCCGCCGCTTTCCCCAGTGGAGCTGCAGCACGACGTGGTCCAGGTTCCTTTTCCACCTAGGTCACCGCGGTTATCCCCAATGGCGCCGTAGTCTCCACCATTGCGGGATGTGGTCGTGCTGGCGGAATTGGCTCCACCGCCGGTTGCTCCAGCGCCTCTGCCGGCTGCTCCAGCGACTCCACCAGCTGCAGCCCAAACTCCAGCAACAGCGACTGAGGTGAGGTGTTCGATCTGAATAGTACCTATTTTTTTGGTTGTAAGTAGGGAACCCGCTAGAACTACAATGCAGCCATTGATTTTTGAGAAGGCTTGCAATATTGTGCATCTTTAATGTGGAAATGATGTGCTATGAGAAATTAGTGAAAAAATTAGTATGCCGATCTGCCCCAGGCTGAACAACTATCCGCACATCCGACGGCATCGGTCGCATCCGCTGCTACCCACCCTTGCACCCAAATATTCCCGATATATAT
>BDMV01000005.1:75787-104767 GCA_008326285.1 Oryza officinalis
TGTGTGTGTGTGTATATATATATATATATATATATATATATATATATATATATATATATATATATATATATATATATATATATATATATATATATATATATATATATATATATATATATATATATATATATATATATATATATATATAACATGCATGCATGACAAAGTTGAGTACGTTTGATTCCTCGATATGTGATAATGACACAAAAGGAGAGACAGAGGGAATATGGTACTAAATATAATAGGTAATTTTAGGACCAAATAAGAAGCCTAGCAAAATATTACTTCCTTTTTTTCTGAATAAACAGATTTTTAGTTTAAAAATTTGTCTACAAATAAATCAACCTCTAGTAAGTTAAATGCCAGCAGCCCATCTGATTAGCTGATTTTGGTATCCACAAACACAAACAAGGTAATATGGTACGCCTATGGTAGAGAGATCATGGAGGGAGCCCATCTGATTAGCCCATGAAGCATACCATATTATATGTTCACTGTGTAGATCTACTCATGTGGAGTCCAACAAAATTGGATTTTTCTATTTTATGATTTGTCTATGATTTACTATGATTTTTCAAAGATTCAGCCAAATAATAAAAAAGAAAAAGACAAAAACTTCATAGCAAAAACTTTGTACTAAAGCATACCATATTATAAGTTCACCGTGTAGATCTACTCATGTGGAGTCCAACAAAATTGGAATTTTCTATTTTATGATTTTTCTGTGATTTACTATGATTTTTCAAAGATTCAGCCGAAATAAATTTAAAAAAAAGAAAAGGACAACACTACTAGAGCTGGGAAAGCTCCCGTGCGGCAACAGACCAAAACCGCACGGGAAGGACGTTCCCGGGTGTCACCACACGGTAAACTTCACTCGGCGGCTTCATCACTTTACCATGTACTTTTCCCGGGAGTCTACGTTTTTGGCGCACGGGATGGGCCAGGACCCTACCGAGTGAGCTGAAACACACGGGAACGTTCCCGTGTGTGCTCAAACCTCGGTAACAATTTGCAGTAACGGAGATCCCCTAACGTAGCGGTGACCTACCGAGTGCCGTTCACTCGGTAACACTTGGTGCATTACCGTGTTTTGATAGGGAAAACACCCAGTAAGAACACTTGTCTTACCGTGTGGTTTTGTGTTAGGACGCTCAGTAAATTATATTTCTAAATATTACTTTTTTATGCTGGATGTAATCCGTATCTGTCAGAGCTTATTTCCATCAAACTATTAACCGCAGGCAAGCACACAAGAGCACCTCACATCCCAAAATTAATTTATTTACAATAAATTAGACAAGCAATTCATGTTTCATGTCAATTAAAGTAATAACCAGAGTTGTTACAATAGCTAGGAACATATTATTTGGCTGATCAATCAATAACAGCGACATGATGGATGGATTGTACAGATCCTGAAGTTGTATATACCTGCAATTGTAAGCTTGTAAGAAACAGGAAGACCAATACATGTAAGATACTGTAAGATTGAGACAGAATTAATATCAAAATTGGACTATATTAAATGCTAAACCAAAACATTGTACTATGGGAAAGAAGGCCAAATGCTCAATTGCATAAATTGAAATAAGAACATGAGCTAATTTGGATGAACCTAACTAAATATAATGGATCTTCAGGTACAAAGGCCACCATTTAGTGCACAACAACTATGGCATCACAAAAGGTACTAGTGAAATTGTGCAAGTAGTTTGACATGAGCAATATTTTTTTGCTAGGTACTGACTGCTGAGAGACAATCCTCTCGTTTTCTTGCAACACGCTTAATTTGAATATCTCATGAACTCTGCAATAATTTCAGATGTAGTAATAATTTGAATATCTGACTGAAGTTTATAAGATTAAAAGGTAGACAGTGCCCCCAATGTAGATGAAACTAGATACATTGAGAGTATGGTTCGATGGGATACTCACATGTTCATAGGAACTGGGAAGCCAACATTCCTGTAACTGTAGTCTGTTCTTTGTTGCCATTTGAACCTACAGAGACACTAAGAGCATGTTAATATGATTCAAAAGGTGGACCAATTGGTTTCATGCACAAGGGAATGAATGAGCCTTTTGTTTTTTAATGCCTCTAAACTATGAGGCCTTTATAGAAGATAAATCGCAGTGCCTCAAATCCTTCCAAATCATGATATCCTTATATTCTGCAAAAAAAAGAAAAGAGGAAAAAAAACATCACAGCTCCCCATCGTCTTCATCATTACTATTAAAAAGGAAGAAAGCAATTGTAGAGGAAAATAAATGAGCCATCTTCATCAGAAGTGCATCTAAGTAGAAGAAAATAAGCTGGAAAAAAGCAAAATTATTATTTGAAGCATACTTAGAAATGGTCATCAAAGAAGATCTTCTGCTTGTCATCTTCATCAGATGACTCATAACTGTCAGATTCATCTACAAAAGTACAGAATGCAGTTTCTGAATATATATGCACTTTCTGTGATTAACATCAAAAGAATGCAGAAAAGTTGCTACTACAATGTGTACTTAGTACAGATCATGGTCGCCGCTTGGCTGGAAGGGACAGAGCCAAAGCATCAAATCGTGCTGAAAGACTTCAACACAATTGCTGCACAAAAAAACAAAGTGACAAATTGTAATTAGGACTCTCTTTTACACAGCGTTCTTGGAGACAGGCCGGGCTGAGCCGGTCGCTACCGTCGCCGGTCTGTGCTCGGGGAGGACGGAGCTGGGCGTGAGCCGCGAGGCTGAGGAAGACGGCGTGGCGGAGGAGGAGGGCACGGCGGCGGAGGAGAGCGTGGCGGTAGGCCAGCGGAGTGTGCGACGGCCGAGCTGCTACCCTCCCACTCCCAGCCTCCTACTGCTTCTCTGCCCCACACAACACTCATCCCGGAGCAGATGCCGCAGATCCACTGTCGAGGAGGCCGGGGTCGCCGAGGTCGCCCGGCCACCTCGCTGTCAGATCCGGTAGCGGGAGTGGGCAGTAAACCCCCCACGGGCAGTAGCACTCAGAGGGAGACAGTGGTGGGTGGCGGGCTGGCGGCACTCCGCCCGGCTCCGCCGCAGGCGGTGGCGCTTTGACGGAGTCCGGGCGTGGACCTTTTCTTCCATGAGCGTGGACAAGATTGGGGAAAGTGGGACTGGGTTCCCCGTCAGATCCCCCGAAAAAAAGGGATAGATCAAAAACATATAGTAGTGAAATTTTGGCGGGGCAATTTAGTGAAAAATTGGCGGGCGAATTTCTGACCAAGTGGACCACGAGTAAAAAATCTCGGTTGGCTGTTGTACCACCGTTGGGTAAGAATAATCTTTTAATAAGAAATTAACTTTTAATTTCATCGTGGCATATTTATTTGCAAAGTAAAAAAAAGACCTACCTTCCGTTCCAAAATAATTCTATTTATCGTGTCTTTCATTTGTCACCAAATACCTTCTAATACTACTTTCTTGTATACCAATCACTTTTCAATCAGAAAAGATAAATTAAACAACGTTTTTTTTAAAAATAATCTAAGATAAGAAGGGCCTCTACTACCCTCTCGCTCTGGCCTCCAAAATGTTAGGACCAACTCTGACCATAATTTTGTGAAATGTCTGATTAAAATTATAAGTGATAGTTTTGATAAGATATATTACTGGATCGAGTAGTCCTAGTTGTCTCTATCCAAATTAGTAGTCCCTTTCTTAGTGTGGAGATTATGGGTACCGGATACCCTCACGGCTGGCTTATCCGACTTACCAATAGGGGATAGGTTAGGACTTATGATTATGTAAACCGGTTTATGACTTGGGTGTTACGTTACCATTGAGATAAGGTAACGGCTTATAGTCCAAAGTTGTTAAGATTGAGGAATCCGATATAGAGTATGATAAGGTCTCCGACTTGTAAGTCTACCCTCCGAGACTATATAAGGAGGGTAAGGTGTCCCTTGAGGGACAGACGACTAGAGAGAGAAAACTCATGAGAGTACAAACAGAAAGAGATCAAGAGATCAATAAACCACTCGGCGGATCGAATCCCCGAAACAGGAGTAGGGTATTACCTCTCGTTAGAAAGGGCCTGAACCTGTCTAAACCTTCATGTCCACTTAACCCATCGTGTTTGGCGCTTGACTGCTACCCCCAATTTCTATTGCCAAAACCAAGTTTCGACAGTTGGCGCGCCAGGCAGGGGCAAGTGCGTCAAGTTTTCTTCTTCATCTCGTCGACAAGCGCGATGAGATCTTAATCAGGCTTCGATGACTTCGCCTTCGCCCCTAGACAGGCGTTTCGCTTCGGCAGCCTCAACTTCGTCACCAACAAATTCGGCAAGCTCTCTCTCCTTGACTCGGATTCGGACCAGTCGGGAGGGAGAAACCACTCGGCGCCGTTCGGGTTACCGGACGATGCTGAGATCTACCACAATCTTCTGTCTTCCGAGTTGGAATCGATCCACTTGGGAGAATCGTCATCATCGTCATCATGCTGCGATCCGGGCTCAAGGGAAATCGCCGTCATACTTCAACCGCTCGGGTCATGCTCGTCTACGGAGCTTAACGATTACCTCAGCTCTTCCGACTTCGACGACCTCTACGACATCTCTACGGACGAATTCAACGACTCCGACCCCGACAAAGATTACTACAACCCAGATCTTCTTCGCGTTCTCATGGCCGAAGTAGCCGAGACCGACTCGGCCATCGCCCGAAGGATTGCGGAAGAGGAATGAGCCAAGCTTGAGCAAGAGCGCAAGCTTGCGGAGGATGAGAATAGGCGCAAAGAGGAGGAGCTCAGGAGGACAAAAGAAGCTGAAAAGAGGAAACGAGATTTGAGGGCGACTGGGCACTCTGCCCGCGAGGCCATATTGCAGACACGAGTCGACAATGCCAATATCTTCCAGACGCCTCAACAAAACGCCGTAGCTGCCCTCACCCTCCTTGACACCGTCATCGAAGCGGCACCAGCTATGGTAACGCCACTTTTGGATAAGATCAAGACCATCGTCGCGGCTACAGCTAACGGCTCTTCCTCTGGCTCCGCACGGAGGCCGACTGAGTCCATCGCCGAAACACCCGATAGAAGCCGCCTGCCGCCGCTGCGATCCTGAGACTACAAGAGACCCGAGCAAAGCAAGATGCCTGCCAAGTCTAAAGGCCCTCGCCACGACGCAGCATGGAAGCATCGAGAACAATCGGCCGATACTCACGAGAGAGAACATAGTCGACCACCCGTCCACGATCGGATCCGTCGCAGTTACAACTCAAACTATCTAAGCAGCCCCCGAAGGCCCCGGCTAGGGGTGAAAACGGATCGGATTCGGACGGATAATAGCTATACCATATCCTAAACCATTTTTTTTAAACGGATGCGAAGCGGGTGCGGATGACGTGCGGATGCGGATGCGGAGCGGATTATTTCGGACGTCGGATTCGGTGCGGACTCGGTTCGGAAACGGACAAAAAGTTGTCGGATGTCAAGTTTGTATTCAATCCATACAACAAGAGGGCGCCAATACAATTAGCCGCAATATGATGGCAAAATAACATCTAAACATGATCTCAGCTCTCTAGGAAAAACCAACCAAAGCACATCAATAATATAATTTTGCTTAATATAACACATCCAGCAAAATAATCCAAGATACATCCATCACTCATCAGGCTAGCAGGCTGCAGCCGAGGAGCACCGTTGCGCTGGGTCGCGCCGCCACCGGCGCGCTGGGTCGCCGACTTGCCGCCACTCCCGGACTCCCCTACGACTGAGGGCTGATGGGAGAGAGAGAGTCAGGGAGAGAGAGAGGGATCTGGGGGAGGAGAGGAAGGATTAGGTTAGGGTTAGAATAGATGGGCTATTGGGCTAGATGGGCCTGAAAGTTGCGGATTATCCGCCAAACACTATATCGGATAATCCGATTAAAAAATTGGATAATCCGAATCCGTCGGATATCGTTGATACCACATCCGCATCCGCTTCCGCATGACAAAATCCGCATCCGCATCCGCATCCGGCCGGATATCTAACAACCCTTACCATATCTTCACATCGGACGGATTCGGAGCGGATCGGATCGGATAATATCCGCTCCGTTTTCACCCATAGCCCCCGCCGAGCGACTTGAGAGAGGTCCGTGATTGGCGCCATCGGGAGCGTGAGCGACGCTCTTACGAAGACCGAAGGAGATCGCCTGACTACGACGACGATGGAGTGCCCGCGTTCACTCGGGACCTGCGTCGAGTGGATTGGCCAAGTGGTTTCAAGCCCACGGGAATCGACAAGTACGACGGAAAGACCGACCCCGAGTCGTGGCTGACCGTGTACACCCTCGCCATCTGCGCAGCAGGAGGAGACAACAAAGCCATGGCCAACTACCTACCCGTTGCTCTCACCGACTCAGCCAGGAATTGGCTCACGAGTTTGCCAAGAGGCTCGATCGACTCGTGGAGTGAGCTTCGGGACCACTTCATCGCCAACTTCCAGGGTACTTTCGAAAGGCCCGGAACCCACTTCGATCTCTACAACGTCATCTAGAGGCCAGACGAGTCGCTAAAGGACTACATCCAGCGCTTTTCGAAAAAGCGGAACAAGATCCCCAACATCACTGACGACGTCATAATAGCCGTATTTCAGAAAGGCATCCGTGACGAGTTGCTGATCGGAAAATTTGGGCGTAAGCCACTGAAGATGGTCAAGCAGATGTTCGAGACGGCAAACTCCTATGCTAAATCTGATGATGCAATCAAGGCCTCGCGTCAAGACCGGCACGACAAGACGGACGACAAGCCATCCGGAAGCAGCTGGCATCCTAAGAAGGACAACGGCAACAACAACAACAATGGCCAAAAAGATCGCAAGCGTAAGCCCGAGGATCTGGTCGCCACGATGTCAAACTACCAACAGCGTCCCCGAGTTGCTGCCTACGACAAGATCATGAATGCTCAGTGTATGCATCACCCAAATTACAAGCACGCGGCCAAAGATTGTTTTATCTACAAGCAGTTCGTCGAGCAGTACACAACACAACTACGCCAGAAGCCGACTGAAAAAGCTGGCCCATCGGGAACCAAGAGGAACGACCCGGCTGGCAACTTAGAACCCTTCCAAGATCCCGTGGGCGAGCTAAACCATATCTTCGGGAGACCGCAGGCGTATGAGTCCAAGAGGAAGCAAAACCTGACCGACAGGAAAGTCAACACGGCACAACCCGAAGTCCCACATTACCTACGATGGTCGGAGGTGGCTATCACGTTCAACTGCTCGGATCACCCTGACCGAGTGGTTCACCCGGGGCGATATCCCTTGGTACTAGACCTGGTGGTTCGCAATATAAAGCTCAAGCGCGTCCTCATCGACGGCGGCAGCGCCCTCAACATCCTATTCGCCAAGACTTTGGACGAAATGCAGATTCCAAGATCAGAGTTGAAGCCGAGTTCAGCCCCCTTCCATGGAGTCATCCCAGGGTTGTCATCTATGCCACTCGGGCACATCACCCTTCCAGTCACCTTCGGGGTTCGGGAGAACTTCCGAACAGAGAATATCACTTTTGAGGTTGCCGACTTCGAAGCGGCTTACCACGCGATCATCGGAAGACCTGCGCTCGCTAAGTTCATGGTGGTACCACATTATACTTATCTCATCATGAAGATGCCCGGGCCCCACGGAGTTATCACCCTGCGCAGCGATTTCAGACAAGCCTTCACCCGCAATAATGGGACTCAGTTCACTGGAGGCGTTTTCAAGGACTTTTGTGAAGACTTCGGCATCAAGATTTGCTACGCATCGGTGGCGCACCCTAAAAGTAATGGGCAAGTTGAGCGCGTCAATGGGATGGTCCTTCAAGGCATCAAGGCCCGAGTGTTTGAGAGGCTAAGTCCCTATGCCGACAAATGGGTTCAAGAGTTACCTTCGGTCTTATGGTCACTGCGGACTACACCCAGTCGGGTCACTGGCCAATCTCCTTTTTTCCTGGTCTACGGAGCAGAAGCAATGTTGCCGAGTGAAATGGAGTATGAATCTCTTCGAGTTCAAAGTTTCAATGACGAGCGCTACGATCTAGACAGAGTTGATGACCTGACCTAACTGGAAGAAGCTCGCGAAGCCGTTTTGGTTCAGTCGGCTCGGTATCTTCAAGGACTTCGGCGCTACCACAACCGCAATGTTCGGTCACGAGCCTTCATTGTTGGCGATATGGTTCTACGCAAAATTCAAACTACAAAGGATCGTCACAAGTTATCTCCATTATGGGAAGGACCCTATATAATTGTTGAAGTTACTCGGCCAGGAGCGTATCGTCTAAAGCATGAAGATGGAACCATGGTGGAGAACTCCTGGAATATTGAGCATCTTCGTCGATATTATACTGAAACCCTTTTTTATTCCATGTTCCTCTTGTCTGCCAGCTTCAAACAAGATGATTTCTTGAGTTGTCAGTCGGGGGCTATATATATATCAATAAAGTATGATTTTCTTTGATAACTTGTTCATATTTAGTTTATCATTGTTTAGTGTTTTGGTTCGAGTTCAATAGATAAGGACTGAATATTTTTTGATGGCCTAATCAAGCCTAGGCTTGGTGACAGCCGGACGAAAGTTTTTAAGAAATTATATATGAAGACTCGGATCAGGGCATTAACATAAATAAGCTAAATATTTACAAGTCAACACCACAACAAGTTATATACAACAAGGCAGTTATCTCTGGAAATTTTCGGCTACATCTGTAGCTACCTTTTTCGCCGATTCCTGCGCTTCATTTATAAGCTCCACGGCTCGTTCGTCTGTGGTGCCGTCTGCGAAGCCATCTCCTACAGAGTCCACATCTACCCGAGGATAGAGTGATTTCGTCTGCGCAAGAGCAAAACTTGCACTCATGATGGCCGCGTCGGTGATATTCTCTATATATTTTGCCGGAGCCGTCCTGAGTTTATCAAAGACTTCAACAGCATCCAGTGAGCTCGTCTCGAGTCCATGTCCATACAGTGCTGACAGGATCGGCGCAGCAGCGTTGGCGATGTCATCCCTTACACTTTCAGCCCTTTGGACTCTCTCAGCGAAGACATCAAATTGTGCTTGGGATTTAACCTTATAAGCTACACGAGAGATATGATTACACAAATATTCAAGACCAAGCGAGTTGCAAAGTGCTGTCTTAGAAGACTTACCTTCAAATTCTTCCAGAATTTTTTCATTGTCAGACTCCAGCTTGGCTTTATCGGTGTCTGCATCCTTCAGCTGGGCCTTGAGGGAGTCGATTTCAGATAAATTTGCTACAACATGAAGGTTTGCAAGCATCAGGATCAAAGCAGATTACACGCAAAGACAGAGTGAGAACAGGTTGATTTAATTCACCTCCAATTGAACCACGGAGTTCTAAGTTCGCGTCTCGGAGCTTCGAAATTTCTTCCCGCAAGACAACCTCTCGAGCTGCAGCTTCTTCTCTAGCGGCCTTAAGGTCCTGGTGGATGTTCTCTAGAGAATTTATGTGGGGAACCAGCTTTTCGAGGGCGTCTGACTTAGCCATTGATCGACAATATATTCTCTGAACACAAGTTCAAGGCTAATCGGCTATAAAAGACCATGAGGTTAAGATATAGAAGAATTATATTTACATTCAACAGCCGGGTCGCGTCATTAAGGCTATCCACGAGCATGTCTCTTTCTTCGTTTTCTCTTTGTCTGTTCAAGACAATGCCCTGCTTCAAGCCTTCGGCATCACGCCACTCGATCTTGATAGGAGGGATCGAGTCCTCTGAAGATTTTAATCGAGGGATCTCCTCTTCTTCAACTGATTGCCCTAGAGAAGATGAATGAAGATAGAAGTAAGAATCATATTGAAGACAAGAGTCTGGAGACTACTTTGAAGCTTACCTGTTCTAGGAGTCAGGTCCTCAATTGGTGCTTCCTGACGGCGTGAGCCCTGGAGATCTTCATCTGGCTAGTTTTCAGTCGGCGCATTTTGATTAGCAGTTGAGGGTTCTTCTTCGGCCGACTGGTTTCCAGCTGGAGTACCTTGGCTGGCAGTCGGGGCTCAACCTCAGGAGCGTCCTCACTCGGGGGAGGGTCTTGAGATTTTTGTTCTCCAGGCCCTGTTTTTTCTGGCACTGCAGGTGGATTTGTGGTCTCAGTCTGCCTAGTGGGATCAATATCTTGAGGTTTTTTTGTAAGAAAGAAGATGAAGACAATTGAGATGGAAACGAAAGGATTTCTAACAAAGAACTGATTCTGGTTATAAGAGATGCCTATTAGATCTCCGGATCTTAGGGGCAGATCTATGGGACGGCTTTGGAGGGTCTCTGTTGACTTGCGGGATCTGGATTTCTTCGTCATCCGAGTCGTCCACAACCAGTCTCCTCTTGCTGGCCCGTTTGCTGATATCTTCATTGCCAGCAGCCCTTTTGCTTTGAGGCTTGATCTTGATTTTGGGGCCGCCAGTTGGTTTTTTAGCAGTCGGCCGAGATGGCATATTGTCATGATACACCTTGTACGGCCGGGAGATGATAAGAGCGTTTTCCTGCAACCAGAGTTTTTAAGATACATTGGAGGATAGAAATAAAAAGAAGAATGATACGAGTTGCAGAGTCTGCTTATCGGAGGAGGAGGTCGGAATAGGTTGAAGGGAGCAACCGACATCTTGTGGCTGCGATCTACTGTGATCCCAGAAGAGAAAATCTTATACATATGAGTGCACAAGATCTGATAACTCAGAGAATCGCGGTCTTCCCGATTGGGGTCGTTTTCGCCCTTATATTCAAATGCTGGCTTGGATCTTTCTTTGATTGGGGCCAATCGGTTTTTGATGAAGTGCTGGGTAATTTGCTCTCCTTGGAGGCTTTTCTTCTTCATTTCAAGAATGTTAGCCAGGAGGTTATTAGCTTCTATCCAATCTTGGTTCTCTGGCATTGTGCTTCAGTTAGCTCTTTGGATTGGTGGGAGGCCGACAAAGTCGGGCAAACTGGGATGAGGGTTTGAGATGTAGAACCAGTTTGCGTGCCAGCCCTTATTGGAGGATTTCAAGGGAAGGGAGAAATAATCTCTACGGAGAGTCCCGTGGAGTTGAAATCCGGCCCCACCGACGACGCAAGGGTCATCTTTGTTTGGGTGTGGCTTGACATAGAACATGCAGTGGAAAAGATTGAAATGGGGAAGGATGCCTAAGAAAGCTTCACATACATGAATGAAGATTGCAATGTGAAGGATGAAATTGGGATTCAAGTGATAAATTTGAAGTCCGTAATATTCGAGAATACCACGGAAAAAATCAGAAGTGGGAAGGCCGAATCCACAGTAAAAGAAAGAGGTGAAGACCACGATCTCACCGGTGTCTGGGATGGGGAACTCCTCGCCGGCCGCTGGGCGCCAGCCGATGATTTCTTTAGGCGGAAGAACTCCGTTCTTTACCATATCCCGCAGAGTCGACTCCTTCACATCCGAGGTCACCCATTGGTCGAAAGGGATTTCTTTCTCTTCCACCATGGATGCGAATTGAGAGGGGTAGATCTAGTGTAGGGGATGGGTATTTCTTGAGGAAATTCTAAAGGCTAGATGCGGATGGTGGATTGCGGTGGAACTTGAGTTCCTAGATGGATGGATTTGAGCGTGCACAAGTTCTAGGTTTCTACGAAGAGCCTGTGAACAGGAGCGCGCGAGGGGAAATTTTTTGGTAGATGAAGCGGCAGGAAAGACGTCGGCGCTTTAAGAAAGATTTTAGGGTTTTGCTAGGTTTTCTCGTGATTGGGCCAAGCCCATGAGAGACTTACAGCCCATATACTGGTGTGGCCTGACATGTGTCCATGAGGACTTAAGCAGATTTGCCCTGGCAATATGTACATGTATTTTTGCCCAATACCTTAAAAATCCTTTTATACAGCGGTTACACAACTTGTTGAAGGTTGGTACGATGCAACTTAGAAGGTGACAAACGGTAAAGTTTTTTATAACTGTCCTGGTAACTTTTTTATAGATTGCAGGAGCTGTTTGGTTTTTACAAAGCATTTGATTATTTATTATATCAATGCTAATTTGCCACTTTGGTGTACTCTTTTTGATTAAGACCAATATTATGGCTGGAGCTATTTAATATTTTGGTCGTATTTTTCAGATGACTGATAAATTTATTTTATTAACTCAGATTTTCAATTCATGAGAATTGGCTGAGTTGTTTGTTCTGAGATGACTCGGGCAAAACGACTCGGATAAGCATGAGCTTGCCGAGTACTCGGATTCATTATGCACTATGCCTTGATTATAAGGTTATGTGTTATATAACTTTTTATGATTGCTTTTGGCTTAGGCTAAGTATTTATTTAACTCGGGAGAGTATGATTATTATAGTTCTTGACTATATGCTTTGTTTGATTAACTAAACACATAGTCGGGGGATACACCTAATTAGGTGCATCAGTCGATGCACCTAAATATTTATTTTTGAAATTTTTGAGATGTTTTCAGCCCTTCACAGCCTTTTTTGGATGATAAAGCACTCGGGAGACTCAGGCAGAGGTAATGGAGGCACTCGGCGATGGAAGCACTCGACTAAGGAATCACTCGGCTGTGTGTTATTCTGATTCGAGACAAGATTATCTCGTCGACTGTGAAGGTCTCGGGGGCTACCGTGAAGATTATGGGTACCGGATACCCTCACGGCTGGCTTATCCGACTTACCAATAGGGGATAGGTTATGACTCATGATTATGTAAACCGGCTTATGACTTGGGTGTTACGTTACCATTGAGATAAGGTAACGGCTCATAGTCCAAAGTTGGTAAGATTGAGGAATCCGACATAGAGTATGATAGGGTCTCCGACTTGTAAGCCTACCCTCCGAGACTATATAAGGAGGGTAAGGTGTCCCTTAAGGGATAGACGACTAGAGAGAGAAAACTCACGAGAGTACAAACAGAAAGAGATCAAGAGATCAATAAACCACTTGACGGATCGAATCCCCGAAACAGGAGTAGGGTATTACCTCTCGTTAGAGAGGGCCATAACCTGTCTAAACCTTCGTGTCCACTTAACCCATCGTGTTTGACGCTTGACTGTTACCCCCAATTTCTATTGCCGAAACCAAGTTTCGACACCTAGAGAACATCAGGTTTCTTGTCTGCTTAACTAATACCCTGTGCATGTACGTTTATTTTCTTATATGGTTGTATCATATGATTCGAATTGCACAAAACCATAATAGCTTTGGCATGTGACACATAATCCCGATGATTATGATCTTAAAATTTCACAAAACTATACTAATACTACCTTTGTTTTATATTATAAACCACTTTGATTTTTTTTCATAGCCAAAATATAATCAATTTATAGAAAAATATAACAACAATTTAAAAAACATATTATCAAAATATATTTAATGTTACATTTAATGAAAACTTTTGTGGTACAGTAAATGTTGCTAAAAAGTTTTCTATAAGCTTGGTTAAACTTGAAGAGAAAAAAAGATTTATAATACGAAATGGAGGATCTTCATCTTGAGTAGATTCAAACAGGTATAATAAATGTTAATGTTAATAGCTTTTTTATTTTAGGTGTCATCGTTTAGTAGATTCAAACGGACCTATACGTTGTATTACTGTGACCTACCTTTGAGAATATTCAAATAATAGAAATGTTATGATATTAATGGCAAGAATTTTCCTCTAGTTTCCATATTTTTTTCCTATATATACTCCCGTACAACTTTCCAGAATTTTCAAGTTTTTTCTCACTTTTTTAATCTCCAATTGTCCTTAAAAATCAATTCGTTTCCACACAAAGCGAGCTATCTATACCGTGTTGATTTTTGGTTAGGTAACTGACATGTGGACCGCTGTTAATAGTTCTCCGGTGTCAGAGAATAAAAAACAGCACGGTGAGGTTTTGCACTCCGTCCGGCGCCAACGAAATTTGGTTGGCGCAATCAAGAGCACCGTTTGTGCCGTTCAGCAGCGCGTTACCGGGCGCTGCATACGCACACACGGTATATTCCTTCGTTACCGTGTGTTAAGAATTTGGTATGCCCCCGGAGGTTACTGGGTGCCGATGGAAGAACACGGTAAGTTACCGTGTGTTTTAAAAACCTCACGGTAACACTAGGCAGTACACGGGAGCTTTCCCATCTCTGGTAGTGCAAAACCACCGTCACTGTAGCAAACCACGCTTACTGTAGCGAACTGTGGGGGTATAAACCCGTGTACCCTCATGGCCCATCATGGGCTGCACCATCCGGGATGACCCAGACCACAAGATCAAGCCCAGCGGTGCTCAGAGCTGGTCGGTGTGTACCGCAAGGGAGCGTGGAGTTACTTGTCCATGAAGGAAGATCATGCAGGATATGCTAGATATTGTATTCCATGTAAAGACCTTCCTTGTAACTGACTAGGATCACATCTGATCTGATTGGATGTGTAACCTTGCCCCCAGGCTATATAAGGCGGGCAGAGACCCCCTTTAAAATCATCTCATATCATAGCAATACAATCCACATAGACAGTACGTAGGGTATTACGTCTAGCCGATGGCCTGAACCTGGATAAATCCTTGTGTTCGTCTTGCGTCACCATCTAGTTCGCTGTCTCGCGCACCTCCACCAATCTCATCTACTACCGTGGGCATACCCCTCGGTAGACTGCCGTCGATATTTCGTCGACAGTGGCGCGCCAGGTAGGGGGTGTGCACGCAGACTCCATGGTGAGCCAGATGGTTCGTCTTCCAAGCTCCGCGGCCCTGGCACTAGGCATGACGTTCACGGTCGGGTCAATGACCTGGACCACCGGCGTCAACCACGGCGTTGAGATCGCGGACGCGGTGCAGAACCAATCTGCGCCGATCGAGCCTACACCAGCACCGGCGGATCCCGCCCCGGGATCACTCCCGGGAATGGCTTCACCGGCAACTCGTTGACCGCTTCCTCGCTATCAAGGGAGGCGCGTCACATGGATGACTTGATCGAGGCCATCGATTGGGTCACCATCGGATTGGGTGAGTCATTGTCCTTGGTTGAATCTGCCAGATCCAATCTATTTGCTTCCAGGGACGATGACAAGCTCATGCTTCACCACGAGCGACCTGCTTGGACTAGCGGCCTTGCACCCCTAGACTCCGATCTAGTCATAACGGCGACTCCTGATGGACGTACTGTGCGCCTCTGACCACTCCCCGCCACCGGCCTTAGGCTGGGCGACCACCGGGACTCGTAGGAGGGGCGCCCAAGCCCTCCACCCTTCGGGCTCACCAACGCCGTCGCCACGTATTAGCGCCACCTGGAGTTCTCCGGTCTGTCCATGACGGACCGGGCTGCTCCCGTGGTCTACATGGCCAACATCCGCGAGATCCAGGACAGTGAGCTATCTCTCATCCCGGAGGAAGGCTCTTCGACCCACGATCGTACTCATACGGTCACGGAGGACGACTTCCCCGATTTCCCGACTAGCTTCAGAGGCATGATCTACAACATCAGCGCCAATGAGGGGACCGGGGAAAACGAGACGAACTCTGTGCGGGAAGCCCGCCAATAGAGGAACGCCGACCGCGATCGCCAGGGTGAGCAGGATGCACACGACGCTCAAGGTGGCGCATGCCGTCCAAACCTATGTCTCAATCTGGAGGAAGAGTTCGACATGGTGGGCAACCACCATGTGCAGAAGACGCCAAGCGCCAACATTGCTGCTGCTATCACCATGGCCAGGCAGAAAAACCCGGATTTTGGCACGATAGCGACGCATCTCATGATGGCCCAAGTTCAAGTCCACGACATCCAGCACGCCCCGAGCTATGGGGAAAACTTGTCGGCTCGCACCCGCAACTGCAGATCAGGGCACCGCTCGCACGCATTGCAGCGGCAGCCGGGCGGCCCCGAGCAGCCCCGAGATGATCGTCATCATGGCCAAGGTGGTGGCCAAGGAGGAAGTCATGCGGGTGGACAAGGAAGAGGACGCGGAGGTGGTCGGGGTGGTGGCCGAGCACCCCAGAGCAACCAAGAGGTGGAACAGCCCGTCCCCGACCTCCGCAACCGCATCAACGCTTCCCTCGATGCTAGAAACCGCATCGAGGCGAGCAAGGTGCCGCGTGACGAAGCCGAGATCAAGCGCCGGGAGGACTACAACCGTGAACACGGGGAACCACGCATAAGGCAACCAGTGTCCGCCACCGGTGGCATCCGTCCTTTCTCCGATCGGCTGCGCGCTGTGCGCTGGCCGCAGGGTTTCAAGATATACGGGGACGACCAAATACAACGGCATGATGAACCCCGAGTCGGGGCTCGTCCTCTACGAGATCGCTGTCCATGCGGCAGGAGGGACAGAAGATGTGATGGTCAACTACCTTTCGGTGGTCCTCAACCCATCTACTAACCAATGGCTTCTCAGCTTGCCGGAGGGCACGATTAACTCTTGGGCCCAGCTTAGGAAGATGTTCATTGACATCTACATGGCCACGTGCCAGCAGTCGGGCACCAAGTACGACCTGGAGAAGCTCCGCGTGAATCTAGGAGAGCCGCTCCGCAGCTACATTCAGCATTTCTCGGAGACACAGGTCACCATCCCCGACATCTCTGACAAGGAGGTAATCTCCGCCTTCACCAAGGGGCTCCGGTATCACGAAGACCTTCGCAAGAAGCTGCACCGCCAGTACGTGAAGATAGTCGGCCAACTGCTCGACATTGCTCATGCCTATGCGAACCAGGATGAGACCGACTGCCAGTTCCGAGATGACTTCAGGCACCTCCAATACCAGGAGAACCGGCCTCGACGTGATGAGCCGCGCCCCAACTACTGGCGTGACGAACGGTGCCCCGACGATCGCTGAGATGAGTGATGCCCTGATGACCGCCGCGACGATCGCCACAACAATAGACGCCGGGACGACCGGCGCAATGGCAACCGCGACCGTCGTCGGGACAGGAACGACAACCGCGACAGTAGGTTCGACGACGTCAACACTATCAAGTCCGGCGGCTAGCAGAACTATGAAGAGGCCTATGCCAAGCTCCTTGATGCCCCCTGCCCCAACATCTTGAGGCCGGTCACACTATGGGCAACCGCAGAGGCTTCGCGTCCTACTACCGCGATCAGGACCAGAAGCGATAGCGGGCCAAGGAGGATCAGAAGAAGAAGGACGCTGGCTAGGGCAAGGATGATGATGATGAGTCTGACAAGAACCCCAAGCACGCCTACCGCGAACCAGAGGGATCCGTCCACTCCATCTTCGGCAGAAAGGCGACATGCGAGGTCGGGTGTGACAAGAAGCTGATTGCTCGAGCTATCATGTCCGTGGGTGTTGACGGCTATTAAATACCAAATTAACGCTGTCAATACCTACATAAAACGATAAATGTAAAACATCCAACATAGTGATAGGGTATATTTCTAACAATTTCCACGAGTGTTGGTGTATATTTGGATGCAGGATATAAACCGCCAAAGTTGGATGAAATCCAGACTTATGTGAAGGAAGAATCCTATCCATACAAGAGTAGGCCTTGAACTACATCAAAACATCATCAAATGGACCAATTGCTCGGAGAAATGGATAAGGCAGAGCAGGGAGGAGAACCAGACCAAGTCTGGGGGCCACCTGGCCCAGCCCAGGTTTGGCCGAACCCTAGTGAACACCGCTAGATCCAGGGTTTGGCATGGATGCTCCAGATCCTCTGCTGATAATGGTTATAGGGGCAACTTGGACAATTCGCATCAGGAGTAACCGTCATACCCCCCTATATAAGGAGTTCACCTTCTTCACCTTCAACACACACTCCAAGCTTGAGCTGAATTATAAGAGGCTCTATTGTACTATATTGTATACTAGAATTAGGGAGAGAGTAGAGTAGAGGAAGTCAGAGGAATTCCGGAGTTGTCGGTAATCCTCTTCTTATTTCTTTTACTCTGTTAAGTACTCTGCTTTAATCGAAATATCATTTGGAGTAATTAAGATATATTCTGTGAGAGTTATCTCTTAGTTAGTTCCTAATCAACGTACGGGATCACTGATCACTATAATCCAGTAAAACATAGTGGTTGCTTTAGTGTTTAGCTAACATTAAAGTAGTTATTAAACTGCGTAGACGTGGTGTCTGGGTAGATAATTTCCGGTGTTTGGTTCGTATCCCACAGTAGGTTTGAGGTTGGTGTAGAGGTGGTGACAGCCCTCAAAACACTGGAGTCCTCCTTGTCCGGGTACGTTGTAGAGCCATATATGGGAGCAGCGGGCTGGCCAGCGCCCGAAGTACCGCGTTAGGATTAAATAGAGCTTTCTGTAGACACTGTCTCTCACTAGTAAATCCTCTCTACCCTTAGCCTATCTTAGCTTCATGTCCTTGGATGAACCTAGTGAAGAGCTGACACACACGTTCCCTGTGGATTCGATACCTTGGAATACTCCTAGGTGAAGTGCTACATCGGTATTCTCCGTGCGCTTGCAAATTTTATCTGTGACGTTAAGAAATACCAACAAGCATTTCTGGTGCCGTTGCCGGGGAACGGTTGCTGTCTATCTCCGAACCTTGTTCATCCTCATATCCTTTTTTTTTCTTTCTTCTACCTTCACCCTTGCTATCCCAGAGAAGTATTCCTGTAAAACCCTTCTCAACCGATGGAGCTACAATCTATTTTCCAACTATCTGCTCCACGGGGCGAATCTTACGAGCCACCTCCTTCAACGGAGCCATTTTTACAACTGGCTATGAGATTCATCCCGAGTTAATCAGTATGGTTAAGGAAAAACCTTTCTCTGGTCCTGACCAGGAAAATCCTTACCATCATCTGCAGGAATTCGAGCAACTTTGCTCATGCCTTAAGATTCGGGGCATGAAGCAAGAAACTGTGCGGTGGAAATTGTTTCCGTTCTCTCTTCATGAGAGAGCGAAACAATGGTATATATCTACCGTAGGGTGTGTACACGGTGACTGGGAGAAATTACGAGACAGGTTCTGCTTGGCCTTTTTCCTTGTAACCCGTATTACTGCTCTTCGTGTAGAGATTCTCAGTTTCTAGCAGATAAATAAAGAATCAATCGGTGCAGCATGGTCCAGATTCACTAATTTAGTGCAGTCTAGACCAACCCTATCTATACCCGATCACGTGCTGTTGCAGCATTTTCACACGGGTCTGGATAGGGAATCTGCATTCCATCTAGACATCACCGCCGGAGGATCCTTCATGCACAAAACTCCGTCAGAAGGAAAAGTAATTCTAGATCGAATTCTGGAAAATACTTCCTTCATGGATCAGTGTGAGGAACCACTCCCGGAGGCATCCGTGTCTAGAATTGAGGAACCTCTGCCCGAATCTGATCCCGAACCTTCTACTTCACACGATTCAGCCGAGGAACCTCCATCCGAGCCATCGCCTGTTGAGAATGAAGAAATTCAGACTCCAGGATGTGCTCCCAAATTCATGGATGATCTTTAAGAAGATTACGGAAACACCTTGAACTATTTCAGCAGAAAGAAACCACATATTCCCTTGCCACCTCCCGATCCAATAGAATTTCAGTTTCTAAAGGAAACAGTTCGGGAGTTGACATCCATTATCAGTGACGAATGGTTAAAGGAGGCAGAGCTTTCTTCCGAAGTAATTCGGATCAATACCGCTCCTCGAACCATTCCTTGTCATTTAGAAGGGAATAATGTTGGAATTCTCTACAATCCAACAGTCGGTGTTAATATTGTCTCAGAATCCTTTGCATTCTCTTATTTGAGCGATAAGCCGAAGGAGCTTGAGCCCTACGACGCGCTGTTCTGGGGCATTGTGCCAGGGCAGACCTCTCAGCCCCTGGGCCAAATCAATCTGAAGGTCCAGTTCGGCACCCGCTGACCACCACTGCATCGACTACATCAACTTCCTTGTTGCCAACTTCGACACCTCGTGTCACGCCATCCTTGGCCGACCGGCGCTCGCCAAGTTTAGGGTTGTGCCACACTTCATTTACCTGGTGTTGAAGATGCCAACCAAGAAGGGGGTCCTCTCCCTCCGTGCCAACGTCCACGTCGCCTACATCTGCGAGAAGGAAAGCTATAATCTCGCGGAGGTTACCGACCTCTCCATCCGCATGGAAGAGGCCCTCGTGGCATCGAAGAAGACTGCACCGGAGGACCAGTAGATCCCGAAGAAGAAGGCCCCGTGGAAGGCCACGAAGGCGAAGGAGTACAAGGAGGTGCAGCTAGTCCAGGGTGATGCGTCGAAGGTCGCTCGGATCGGCACAGACCTTGATCCCAAATAGGAAGACACACTCGTCAGGTTCCTGAGGGAGAACGTCTGCGTGTTCGCATGGAAACCTGCGGATATGCCCGGTGTCCCTCGGCACCTGATCGAGCACTCCTTGAATGTCTCCGAGATAGCCAAGCCGATCAAACAGAAGCTACGGAGGTTTTCTCAGGACAAAAGGGAGGCGATTAGGGTAGAAGTAACCCGGCTCTTAGCCGTCGGTTTTATAAGAGAGGTTTATCACCCGGAGTGGGTAGCCAATCCGGTTCTTGTAAGAAAAAAGAATAATAAATGGAGAATGTGCGTTGATTACATCGATCTCAACAAACACTGCCCTAAGGACCCCTTCGGCTTACCTCGCATAGACGAGGTCGTAGATTCTATAGCCGGCTGTGAGCTCCTGAGTTTCCTCGACTGCTACTCTGGTTATCACTAGATCGCCTTGAAGGAGGAAGACCAGATCAAGACATCCTTCATCACGCCTTTCAGTGCCTATTGCTATACGACCATGTCGTTCAGCCTGAAGAACGCGGGAGCAACCTACTAGAGGGCCATCCAGCGTTGCCTCAAGGACTTAATCCCGCAGACCGTTCAGGCTTACGTTGATGATGTCGTGGTGAGGACCGAGACTGCCACTGACCTCGTCGGTGACCTCAAGAAGACCTTTGAAGCCCTCAACATGTACCAATGGAAGCTAAATCCCTCAAAGTGCATATTTGGCATTCCATCTAGGATCCTGCTCGGTAATGTCGTCAGCCGACACGGTATTGAGGCAAACCCGGAGAAGATCCAAGCGGTGATGAAGATGAAGCCAGTGAAGAACGTGAAGGACATCCAGAATCTAACAGGGTGCATGGCGGCCTTAAGTCGTTTCATATCGCAGCTTGGAGAGAAGGGACTGTCGTTTTTCAAGCTCCTCAAAGCCAGCGAGAAGTTTGAGTGGTCGGAGGAGGCGGACAAGGCATTTGCCAAACTCAAGCAGTTCCTGACCACACCTCCGGTCCTGGCAGCGCCCAAGCCTAGCGAAGCCATGCTACTCTACATCGCGGCAACAAATCGGGTGGTGAGATAAGCCATCGTTGTTGATCGCGAGGAAGCTGGGCATGCGTACAAGGTTCAACGACCGGTCTACTTCATCAGCAAGGTCCTCAATGAGTCCAAGACTCGTTACCCGTAGGTACAGAAGCTGCTCTAAGCCGTCCTTATCACCTCGCGCAAGTTGCGTCACTACTTCGACGCTCATCCCATCACGGTTGTTACCAAGTACCCACTTGGAGACATCTTGCGCAATAAGGAAGCCAACGGCCACATCATCAAGTGGGCGATAAAGCTCGGCACCTATACTCTCGATGTCAAGGGTCGACAGACGATCAAATCTCAAGTACTTGCGGATTTCCTTGCGGAGTGGACGGACATGCAGACACCTGTACCGAAGGGCAGTCCTAAGCACTGGACGATGTATTTCGATAGTTCCCTAAACATTGACGGTGCCGGGGCAGGTGTATACTTTATTTCCCCGTCAGGGGACAAGCTCCGTTACGTCCTCCGGATACACTTCAAGGTCTCCAACAATGCCACCGAATACGAGGCGGCGCTCCACGGCCTATGGATCGCGATTGAGCTTGGAGTCAAACGCCTCATGGTGTACGGCGACTCAGCTCTCATCATCCACCAGGTGAACAAGGACTGGGACTATAACAACGAGAAGATGGAAGCTGGAGAACAAGTTCTATGGCCTCGAGTTCCACCATGTTGTTCGGGTACCAAGCAACGGATGAGCTGTCAAAGCTAGGATCCACCTGAGCACAAGTTCCAACCGGAGTCTTTGTACAGGACCTTCTGGTTCCCTTGATCAAGGAGGAGGCGGGGGTAGCTGTACAACCACTTGTCAACCAGATTGTAGCTACAATTCCCGTACAGGATGACAACTGGAGAACTCTCTTCATCAAGTACCTGACCGATGCTAAGGCACCTGCTGATAGGGAAGAGATGGAGCGACTCGTCCGACGGAGCAAGCATTATCTACTTGCGGATGGGAAACTAATGAGGAAGAACGCCAAGGAAGAGCTGTTGCAGAAATGCGTATCGCAAGAAGAGGGATTGAAGATCTTGGAGGAGATTCACGCTAGCTCCTGTGGCAACCACGCTGCCTCCAGAACACTGGTCGACAAGGCGTTCTGAGCAGGCTTCTACTGGCCATCCGCTATCACCGATGTCGAAAACCTGGTCCGTCGTTGTCAAGATTGCCAATTCTTCGCCAAACAGATCCACGTACCGACTCATGAGCTGCAAACTATTCTAGCCTCTTGGCCCTTCTCATGCTGGGGACTGGACGCAATCGGGCCATTCAAGCATGCTCCTAGAGGTTTCCGATGGGTCTACATGTTGATCGACAAGTTTTCAAAGTGGATAGAGTATAAACCCCTGGTCAATGCTACGACGCAGAAAGTAGCTGAGTTGCTAGATGAAGTTATCCATCGCTTTGGTCTGCCAAACTCCATCATCACAGATCTGGGGTCTACCTTTACCGGTAGTCATTTTTAGGACTTCTTCGATGACAGAGGCATTGTTGTGAAGTATGTTTCGGTGGCCCACCCAAGAGCCAATGGGAAGGTTGAGCGGGCAAACGGCATGATTCTTGATGCTTTGAAGAAGAGGTTGTACAGGAAGGACGAGAAGCACCCGGGCAAATGGTTAAAGGAGCTACCAACGGTGGTTTGGGGACTAAGGACCCAGCCTAGCCGCAACACAGGAGTTTCCCCTTATTTCATGGTGTTCGGGTTGGAGGCCATCCTACCATCGCATTGGGAAGGAGCATTCATGGTCAAGGCGATCACCCGACCAAGCTCCTACAGGTTATGTGACCTTGAGGGTGTTGACATCCCTAACTCATGGCACATCGACCTCCTTAGGCGTTTCTATCCTTGAGGCGCCCTACAATAAAGATATGTATTTTTCATTTGAGTCTTCAATAAAGCATACTACAGTTTCTTCGTCAATTTTTTTCATATGTTTCTTCACTTTAAAGGTAATTAGCCACAATGTTTTTTCTCTCTTGAGTCCTTTAGAGTCGGTTCTATCTCCGGTCTCTCCTATACATGCATGCAGCTCCACGCTCTGCGTCATGGGTGGTCGGCAGAGCTTCTTTGGTCTAGATAATTGCTCTGGTGTGTGCTTGGGCTCCACGCTTCGCGTACTGGGGTAACTGGCCGGCTTGAGCTGAAGTCCTTTACGACAGATTTAACTAAACGCGCTAAGTACTTGTAAACGCTCTACTTCGGAAACTGAACCGCTCAAACGCTTCTTCGAAAACCTATGACTAAGTCATCAGGTCCCAACAAACAGTTTTCGTCACCACAACTCCTCTAGAGCCGACCTTGTCCTCGACCTCTCCTCGTACGCACGTGCAGCTCCGCGCTTTGCGTACCTGGTAGTCAGCAACGGCTCCTTTGTTATGCTGCAACACCAACGCGTGCCTGAGTATCGCACTCCTCGCTACGGTTACACAAGCTAACAGGGGCTAGATCGGACGTTACGACGCATTAACCAAAATGGTGACATAATTATACCACGTATAATTTACATGTCAAAAGGGGGCACTAAGTGTTTTCGCCATCACAAGGCATTATATTACATTACAGTTTGTTATTGATCGCCTTGAGGGGCCTGCTCTTGGTTGCTCTTCCAAAGCTTTGTTGCCGTCTCCTCCGTGTCATCCCACAGTTGCCTGATCTGCTCTTGGGTTGTCCCCTGGGCAAAGCCGGCAACCAACGCATCAAGATCAATGTTGGGATAGTGAGACTTCACCACCGACAACACGTGGAGGGCGACTCCTTGTCCCGCATCGCGGGTGAACTGCTGGAAGTTCCCCCACGAAGCGCAGCACCACTCCACGATCGCCTCCGGGCGAGGTGCCCGGAAGGGCAGCCCCTCTGACGGCTCCACGATGTCCCAAAGTTGACAGCATCAAGGACCTTCTGAATACCACCGATGATGTTGTTGGTAACTTTTTTGACAAGTCGACAAGCACGATCGGGGCACCTAAACTCCTTGCGGTGATTGTAGAGTCACCAACCACCCCGATCTAGCAAAAAGCGAAACCAAGATGGGTTTTGATAGATTAAACCGGCTAGCGGAGCCGGTTTAGATAGAACGATGGATAACTACCCGTCTCGTGGGCAAACGGAAGGTTTTCAGGACAAACCTACAAAGAGGTGTCGCACTCTCGCAGCGACGGTGGTTGATTTACAGTACAAATTGACAAACATGGAAGAACTAAATTGGAGTTATATGAAAAAAGTAAAAGAACGATTCAATTGGCTAATTGCTAGAAAGTAGATTGTGTGTGCCCAATTGAACCGGCCTTGGCCCTTAAAAAGGGGTTGGTCTTGCCTCCTATAGGTCCTCCTCCATGTCCAACTCGGGGTAGAAACCAATGGAAACCCGAAACATGCCTTCCCGAGCATGGAAACCCGAGAACCGATGAAAACAGAGTCGGTCTCGGACTCTGCCGGTCAGACCGGCCACTTGCCACCGATCAGACTGACCCTTAAGTAATGGTCTGACCAGCCAACACATGGCGGTCAGACCGGCTATCTGGAGGAAACCGGCATCTTTCCCAAATCTTAGCAATTCTACTTACCTTCCAACCTATGTGCTAAATTTGGGTGTAAACACATGCCCCCTGCCTTTTTGGTGAACATTGTGAACCTAAAATCATAGAACATGTTAACTTATAGCGATAATCAAATTACCGGCCATAGTACCTCCTAAGCGTCTTGCCATACACTTGGGAAGTATTTCTTCAAGTATTTCCCGTTGATAGCTCTCTAAAAACATTCTCCTTGAAGTGTCTCCAAAAAGTACGCATTCCCTCCAACGATTCCACATATTCGATAAGGCCCTTCCCAACTCGGTGACCACTTACCGAACTCCTTAGATCGAGAACCCAAAGGCAAAATCGTCTTCCATACCAAATCTCCCACTTGAAACGACTTTGCTTTTACCCTTTTGTTGTAAGCCTTAGCTACTCTCTTCTTCTCTTTCTCTATCTCTTCCAAAGCCTTCAAACGCTTATCGATCACTTCATCAAGATTGTCTCCCATCAAGGTCTTGTAATCTTCAACCGACAAGTCATCTTGCTTTATATATCGAAGAGAGCCAAGATTCACCTCTACCGGCAAAACAGCTTCTTGTCCATAGACCAACTCAAAAGGGGTAACCTAGGTAGCACCATGTTTAGATATCCTATGAGCCCACAATGCTTCGGAAAGCACCTCGTGCCACCTCTTTGGATGTTCTTCAATCTTATTCTTGACTAGCTTCAACAATGTTTTATTACTCGACTCGGCTTGTCCATTAGCCTGAGCGTAGTAAGGAGAAGAACTCAACAATTTGATACCATAAGATTCGGCAAAATTTTTCACCTCCTTGGACATAAAAGAAGCTCCTTGATCCGTAGTCAATGTTTGAGGAATACCGAATCTATGAACAATATGCTTCAAAATAAAGTCAATTACCTCTGTGTGAGTCATATTCTTGAGCGGCATGGCTTCGGCCCACTTGGTAAAATAATCCGTTGCAACTAGCACGAACCGATGCCCCTTTTATGACGAAGGATAAATTTGACCAATGAAATCCAAAGGCCAACCTCGGAACGACCATGGTTTGATAATAGGATTCAATACAGCAGCAGGCGCCAATTGAACATTGCTGAACCGTTGACAAGCCTCACATCCTCTATAGTACTTGAAACAATCATCAATCATTTTTGGCCAATAAAACCGCTCTCCTAAGAAACCAATTCATCTTATGAGCCGATTGATGAGTTCCACAAATCCCTTCATGCACTTCCCCCATAGCAACTCTAGATTGATCATCATCTAAGCACTTCAATAGCACCCCATCTATATTTTGGCGTTGTAAATCTCCATCAAGCAAAGTGTATTTGAATGCTTGCCGCCGAATCTTCCGATCAACCTTAAGACTAGGATCTTTCAAATATTCAATCAAAGGAATTCTCCAGTCTTCTTCTGTCTCCTGGGCACAAATGTCCGAATTTGCAATTAATTCGGTCTCTGGATCAATTAACTAGCATCTTTACTCATGATACAAAGTAATATTGCCTAGCCATGCTAAACTAGCCGGCTTTACAGAGATAGGTACAAAACCATCTTTAGAAACACTAATAAAATCAAAGATAGAAAGATCTAACCCCGACAAGCATTGAATATTCCCATGCTACCACTCTCTTGAAGCATCGGCCATTGCAACCTCAGCCGATGAATCCGCTTGAACAATCTCAATATCATCGCCATCCCATTGAATTAAACATTGGTGCAAGGTAGAAGGAACACAACAATTGGCATGGATCCAACAACGCCCCAAAATAACACTATAGTTACCATGCACATCGACGATGAAGAAAGCGGTTGGCAACGTCTTGTTTCCCATGGTAAGCTCCATGGAAAAGATCCCCTTGGCCTCCGTTGATTCACCACTAAAGCCGTTGAGTATCATATTGGCCTTCTTCAACTCCTCATCATCACGCCCCAACTTCTTGAATAGTGAATACGACATCAAATTCACGGCGGCACCTCCATCCACTAGCATCCTAGAGATCAGCTTCCCATCAATATGACCTTTGAGATAAAGAGGATTCATATGACGATTAGACTCATCAGGCTTCTCAAAAACCGCATCTCTTGGACCTAAAGAAAGTTGAGCAACCTCGACCTCCTCCATGGCACAAAATGTCACGCTCAAAAATTCACTACCAGAATTTCCAAAGCAAATTGTGTATTAAAATCCTTGTCCAGGACCAGCCAGGGTACACAAACGACAAAGTTGCCATACAGATCCACGTCTTACAAAAACAATAAAAATCTCTTACAAAACTGCAGCGGAAAAAGGAAACAAACTATTCTAATTAAACTAAACACTCGCAACGTAGCGACTCCAATCCACAGGCATTCCTCGACGGTAGCAACAAGCCTACTCTTCTGAAAAGTCTTCCTCTGAAACATACTCCAATTCTGATGTGGGGGAAAAATAAAGCAAGACTGAGTACTACCCACTGTACTCAACAAGTCATACCGGAAAGGAAAATAATGATGCAAGTAATAACAAAGGAGAGCTGCAATGGCTATTTTGCATAAAATACGCATTTAAAAACAATAGTTGAAAGCAGTAAAACAGTTGAGTAAATTAATCAAAATTAAACCATCACTGTCCAATGCTACAACACGTTGCGACAGGCCCAAACCACGATCTGAACTACCCCAGTTCCATTAAGTCAAATTATTAGAGAGTTCAACTAATCACGGTGAATCTGGTTGATCGCCCATAACCGCGGGCACGGCTATTCGAATAGTTTTACTCTGATCAGAGGTGTACAACTGTACCCACAAGACACAGTCCTACAACACATTACTGTGCACCAACATACCACCACGGTACACCGGAAAAGGAACTGTGACAGGACCCTTCGTATAACCCTTCCTAACCAAGCGCACCACACCTCAGGTTTCGACCCCACTCCCTTACCCGGCAGCGGGCAGCCCCCTCTCATGCCTTGGTGAATCCGGCAGCCGATCAACGGGTACACCCCCGCCGACCCAACTCCATCACGCCCACCCTCGCCTGGGTACGTCGGCTAGGAAAAAGCTATACTACAAATCCAGCCATTACTCACGCTGGCTTGTGGAAAGCACGGTAATTCTTCCAGGGTTTCCCGCGAACCGGTCCTTAATTGTCATGAGCACGACCATCAAAACCATGTGCTCACAACTCACCATTGATCAAAATTTTAGTTGAAATAATTATTAAATCACTCACGATTAACCATCGTGAACCAACATGAAATAATCATCATTAAGTATTAATGAAGCTTTAGTTATCCCATTAGTGAACTAATGTTTCTAAGCAAGGCTAAGCAAGTTCTATTGCAGCCACTACTCAAATTATTTCCCAAGCTATCAAAGGAATAAGGTAATTGCAATATAAGGCTGAGTACAACAGGTAAATAAGCCCATAGATGACATTATAAAACAATGCAGTATTTAGAGAAAAATAAGACTGTTTCGCAATTTAGGTACAACATGATCAAATGAATAAGTATGACTTGCCTTGCTCTTGCGCTGGGTCGACTTCGGCAACGACCTCGAAGTAAACGGAAGCGTCGGAATTACCGGAATCTACGCGACAAACAAAGCAAACAACAATACATGCTATAAGTCTACTAAAACAAAGAACAAAACTATTTTTAATGGATTCTAGGCATTTTTATGAATTTTTTGAGACTTGAACAGACTAAAACGGAGTTCGGATGAATTAGTTATGAATTTTTGAAGATTAACTGTGTTTTTTACTATAACAGAAAAATCCTTAATTATTTATTGCGCAATAAAACCTTAGGGCTGACGTCATGCTGATGTCACGATGACGTCATGCTGACATCAGGGCTGGCGGCGGTAGGCTAGGGCGGACGTCATCGCTGACGTCAGCGGCTAGGGCTGACGTCATCGCTGACGTCAACGACGGCGGCGGCCGGTCCACCGTGGACCGAGCCCACGGGTCCACGGCGCCACGGCGCATCACGTGGCGCCGACGCGGCGGCCACGTGGCGCCCACGCGGGACGGGAAGGGGTGGCCGGGATCGGCCAGAGTGGCCGATCTGACGGCTACGCGCGCGGCGGCGGCGGCAGCGGCTATGGTTAGGGTTTGGAGCGGCTTCGGCAGTCGGAGCAGCCGAGCGGCGCGGTGGCGGCGAAGCGGCGCGGCGGCCACGCGGGGCGACAGCCGAGCGGCGGAGCGGGCGCGCGCGGGCGAT